>VIAB01002427.1:67665-84024 GCA_009801035.1 Oophaga pumilio
GGCAGTATTGTGTGGGCTGTTTATGGCACCATGATGTGGGCACAATATGGTGTTAATATGAAGACGCAGAGTGGCAGTATTGTGTGGGCTGTTTATGGCCCCATGATGTGGGCACAGTATGGTGGTAATATGAAGACGCAGAGTGGCAGTATTGTGTGGGCTGTATATGGCACCATGATCTGGGCACAGTATGGTGGTAATATGTAGAGGCAGAGCGTCAGTATTGTGTGGGCTGTTTATGGCACCATGATGTGGGCACAGTATGGTGTAATATGATGACACAGAGTGGCAGTATTGTGTGGGCACAGTATGGTAGAGGTGTTTGAATACGGTATGACTGTAATATGGTGATATTATGTTTCCACTGAATCGCTGTATTGTTGATGTTCTGCATATGTATCTGTGCGTTACAGAGGGAATTGTGCATTTCTTCACCAACAGCACCAGTTTTTAAAAAAAAAAATACTGATCTATCTATTATCCATCAGTCTTCCTAATTGTTATCTTGGTGTACAATAATAAATTATATTGTGGTACCGTGTTAGCCAGAAACATCGATGTGAATACTTTTCCGTCCAAATAAAGGTATCACTCTAAGAATACTCTTGTCATAATTGGACGGAAAAGTATTCACATTAATTGTTATCTTAACATCGGTTATTGATCTATTATCTACTTATGTAGATATCTATTATTTATCTGGTATCTATCTATCTGTTATGTATCTTTCCTTCAATATATCTATCTGATTGTTTATCTACATATTATCTATCTTTCTAAATATCTATTATTGATCTATGATCTATCTATGTAGCTGTCATCTGTTGATCATCCATCCATCATTGATCTATTCTCTGTACAATCTCTCTTTAGTACTCGGAGAGATCAGTCATTTGTTAGGTGATTGCTCAGCTTGCTGGGCTCGCTTTCAGCCGCAGAAGCGGATGTGACATTATTGATCCCACTCATCTTTGGTGTCGCAGGCCGCGGAGTCTCATGTGTCATCTGATGATCGCAGCCGGTGGGCGACAGCGGGAATTACATTACAATCAGACTGTTTCCTTTTAATCATCTGTAGCTGCACATGTCCAATACTGAAATCCCAGACTGAGTCTGCATCCACCCTGAGGTTCACCGAACCGTATCACACAATACAGGCTTAGATACGCCGCTCAGCATATAGTATCACACATTATAGGCGTAGATGTAGCAGCCCAGCAAACAGCATTACATATGATAGGATAAAATACCACACATGATATGCTTAGATACTCTGGCTTAGCAAACAGTATTATGATAGACTTAGATGCACTGGCTCAGCGGACAGTATCGCACATGATTTTCTTAGATACAGCATCTCACCAGACAGTATTAAAAAATTATAGGATTAGATATAGCAGCTGAGCAGGACAGTATAATTCATAATAGACTTAGATACACTGTCTCAGCTGACAGTATCACATATGGTAGATTTGAAAGAAGGTGGAGGTGTTGCCCATGGTTCCCCCTGAAGACACATGCATTGTTACAATGTATGTGTTAAGTGATGAGCATTATTAGTAATAGACTTGTGTTCTGCCCAGCTACAGGTAGTTGATAGGGACGGATAGAGTTAATGGTTGGGACTAGCCCAAATTGGGAGGGGCTAAAGTGAAGGAACAGAGACATCTTCCTATCATAAATCTGATAGAGCCTATTGTGCAGCAGAAGCAGACCTATGGTCTGAGCAGCAAGCAGAGCTTCATGAAGTGGGTGTCCCTGAAGTGAGAGGAGACTGAGGCTACAGATAGTGTGATCAAGGGTACAGAAGAGGAAAAGAGATAGGAGGAGTGAGTGATTTACCAGAGACGGGATCCGGGGCAGGAGGCCTAACAGGACGGTCCCGTAAGCCAAAGAGGCAAAGGGATGACTTAGAGCAGGGAACATGCGATGAAGAGAGTGCCCCATGTGGTAGTTCCAAGGCGCCAGCAAGCAGAGAAGCTAAGTAAAGGCCATAGAGGCAAAAATAGATCCACTAAGGGGAAAAGGACGCGGAACAGCGGGTTGAGAAATTGGACTCTCGCTTACTGACTGTAATGCCGTTATTGTGGACAAGGGGGGACTCCTGAAGCACTGTGCTTGGTTCTAGGGAAAGCAGATGAACTAACTGAGGCAGAACCGAGTGAGTTTACGAAGGAAAGAAATAATGCGTATGAAGATGTTCCATGAAGATTTGCACCCGCTATCCACTGTAAATACTCTTCCCTACGGTATTGTTGAGTAAAAGACAGTTTATTATTGAGTGGTGATCTCCCTCATTGAACTTTATAACATCAGGTCCTGGCCAGCTGAAGTCACCGGCATCATGCAGTCTGCAAGGGCATAACACCCCTACAGCTAAAGTCCACACACCCAGTCTGTACCCCAGGGTATGACATCTCTCTAGGGGCCTACATAAGATGGGTCTGACAGCAGCTGAAAAGAAAAGGGCAGAGACCAGGGCCAGAGAAATGTTGGTGGGCCTCTTAGCCAAGCTCTTCAAGAAACAGGCTTCCTATGGAGATGTCATTAGTTTTGACCTGCAGCGGGGGTTCAGACTCTTCCACGAGTTTCAGACCGGTCATCATAATATTGTGGAAAAGAAAATGGTGGCGACTGAGCATCTGCCCCGGAGAAAGCACAACCTTTCTCTGGGTACACAAGTCATGTTCTTTAAGATGGATTGCCATGAAAACCAGCCAATCTCGAGGAGTGACGTCCGTCCCACCTGGAGAACATTGAAGGCTGTCCTCGCCGTCACAAGGGTCGGTCATGGCCCAAGTCATGCCCAGAGCAGTGGCTTATGTCCACATACTGGGAGGCCACTATGGTATTAGAGGGTGGACAGCCTGCAGAACCGGCACAAGGAGAAGGAGGCCCAGAAAGAAGAGAGGGATCATCTCCGAGTTCCCAGAGGAGGAAGAAGGAACCTTTAAGGACAAAAGAACGATGTCTAAAGGAGTCGGAAGCCGGAAAGGTTCATGTAGTTCCAAGTTGCATGCCAAATTTGAGGTTCCAGAGATCCCAATCCCAGCGAATTTATGGTCTAAAAGTGCGGGACTCTAAGAATGGACTGTCTTTACCCCAGGGATGGCTGAACTGTTTTTTCTTTGTTTTTGATGCACTCGTTGCTTTTTTTCCCTGCTGGATTGAAATGCGTTGAAGCAGAGCCCAATCCAGGATGAACATAGCCCAGGAAGGGCTGTGCCCCTGTCCTAAGGACTGATGACGGGATGGTGGACTGGTGCTGGATTAAAGGACTTGGTTTGTTTCTGTTCTGGGGTCCTTACTGAAAAGGAACGGATCCACATTGCTCTATGAGAGGAAGAGGATCCAGTATTGTTTAATAACTGTTGTGTCATGTTGAAACTGTTTGATGTCCTTCAGGTTCCGGATCCCCGACGAGAGCCATTGTTAAAGGAGAGGGGAATGTAAGAGGGCGGAGGTGTTGCTTACGTTTCCCCTTGAAAACACATGTATTGTTACAATAGATTTGATGTGCAATGCGTTTAGTGATGTGCGTTATTAGTAATACACTTGTGTTCTGCCCAGCCACTGATGAATGATAGGGACATATAGAGTTAAAGGTTGTTCCCAGTGTGGGAGTTGCTACAGTGAAGTTTCAGAGGGAATTTCCTGTCAGAAGTCAGATAGGGCCCATCTTGCTACAGAATCAGACCTATGGTCTGAGCAGCGAGCAGAGCTGCATGAAGTGTGTGTCCAAGTGGAAGGAGACCGAGGGTACGGATAGCGTGATCCAGGGTAGAGACGATGAAAAGTGATAGAAGTGAGTGATTCTCAGGAGAACGAATGTGTATGAAGATGTTCCATGAGTTAAAAGAAACATCCATGAAGATTTGCCCCCGCTATCCACTGTCCATACTCTTCCTTACGTTATTTTTCAGTAAAAGACAGTTTATTAATTTTTTAGTGGTGGTCTACCTCATTGAATGTCATAACATCTGGTCCTGGCGAGCCAAAGTAATCGGTATAATGTGGGCTGCAAGGGCATAACACCCCTACAACTAAAGTCCACACACCCAGCCAGGACCCCCATTTTCCTCTAGGGTGCCAGGGCGTAGAACACGAGTACCTCACCCACTGTTACCGCCCCGCGCCACGTTACAGACATACGGACTCGGCAGAGTATCACTAATGATATACTTAGATACACTGGCTCAGCATATAGTATCACAAACAGTAAGCTTAGAAACATTAGCTCAGAAATCTGTACTTTCACAAGTACTGTAATGTTTGCAAAAATGGTGAAAAATGTAACCACGGCAGCTCCAGAACTTCCTGTTGGGATAAAGTGTAGTGGTGTCAAGCTGCATCTGTAAAGGGCCTACATTTTTATAGTTGTTGTGCAGGGGGGATTCCACGATCACGGAACAGGAGTAATTAAGTTCACTGACCATCACCAATAATATCAAATTAAGGCATGCATAGAGTCTGTGATGGTGTAGAGTATAACTTTGGTCCAGGAACATGGATCTGCAAATAATAAGAAGCAGATTAACGCCTCCCTACATGGCCCATGCATCCGGAAGTCCGAAACTCGAGACCTTGACCTTAAAGGGTTAGTCTCATCTTCGTAGATGGGTATATTCTGTAATTCACTGCTTATTAATATTTTCAGACTTTCTTGAGATATTAACACTTTTCTTTTGTTTACAGCTCGTTGCCTAGGAGACCGACCACTGCTGCTGTCGTGCCGGTAAGCACCGTGCTGAAGCTGGACGAGATTAAGAGGTAACAGAGATTCTGGCCAGCTGCAAAAACAGTGCTTTCAGGCTCAATAGAGAAGAGCTTGTAAGCACTGCAAATGTTTTCCTGTCTAGCGGTGGTGGTCGGTCTCCAAGACAACGATCTATAAACAAACGAAACGTGTTAATATCTCGAGAACGACTGAAAATGTTAACAAGTAGAAAATTGTAAAACTGCTTGTGTTTACAAGCTCTATCCAACAATACCCATTTATGAAGATGGGTAAAAAAAACCTTTAAGAGTTGTAATTCAACAGGAAAACTGGTCATTTGTTAATAAGCACCTTTGTGATAAGACGTCTATAAAATCACGACCAAGACGACAAATTTAAAAAAAGAAATATTTATTACAACAAACTTTACAAATGTTCCCGCCATGGGGAATTTTTTCACATATTTACACAACATAATAGTGTTTTTTTTCAATTCTGTTTTCAGCAAACGCTTACTGTCACTGTCACTATGTACAGGCTCATCCATATTCAGCGTATCACAGATACGAGAGAAACAACCGCGAGGCAGTTAGTGCAAAAAAGGGCCAAGGTCGCCCCCATAGGTCACTCACGATTAAAAAAAAAAAAAAAAAAATTAGTTTTTTTTTTTTTTTTGACTGATGCTTTTTTTGCCAACAGTTATTCACATTTCAATTGTTGATTATTTTTGGGATTATTTTCTTTTTTTTTTTCTTCTTAATTTACAATTCAAATTAAAAAAAAGAGAGAGAAAAAAAAAAGGTTTTTTTGTTTTTCTTTAACTTCTCTGCCATCGTGACAGGTTGTCGAGCACCATCTTATAACAGGACTCCAGGGCAAGGCTGTAACATATAGCAAACCATTAAGGGTAGGGCCAGGGGGTGCAGTGGTAGTGCGGCCGCACTACGGTCGAAACTCCATTCACCCAGGGTGGGCCAATGGTCGCACGATCGTAACACAAAATCAGGCAACAGTTGGGCAAGTATTGGCCGCATCATCTGGCCCTACTCTAAGCGGGTGATATCAGTTACAACGCATGATGTAGCAGAGCTGAGTTTATTATCGTGGCTCATAGTGATAACATGTGGCTGACCATAGGAGGTAACGCCGCTGAGTTATCTCCCACGAACGACGCAGACCTAAAAAGCGGGACGACAAATTCAGCTCTGTGATGCAGCCCTAAAAAGAAGGACGACAAATTCAGCTTTGCTACATCTGTATTTAGTGAAAAAAGCGTCCACTTCAGGTCTATAAAAAAAAATAAAAATAGTCACCATGAACCTATTTACAAAAGAATCTAACTTATAACTGAAGTTGTGAAATGCTTGGCGCCAAGGCCAAAAATAATGAGGTATATGTGTCATCATCGTCACCATTTCTTCAAAATTTTATGACCATAATGTATGAATTAGATTTTTGTTTTCTTTTTTTTTTCATCAAAAACATTCAGTTCTCTTCACGGCCCTTTTTTTTCGGATATAATAGAGGAGAATAAAATCACATAGAACCCCCAAAAAGAGACCAATATTTCCCACACTGCACTTCACTGGCCAAAACAATATTTATATTAAAAAATAATAATAATTACAGAAAAATTCTTGAAGTGATTGGCACCAGCTTGAAAAATGTAAAGATCACTCGAATCTTTTGAAACACCACATAGCAGTAAAGCCGATCATATAGGGTCAATCACCTACACCTTGATAGGAAGCCTTTTCTCAACCTGTACCGTTCACCGATTTATGGCTGCCTTCATTGAGTTGGTCATGGGTCCATTCTTAAATTTCCCAAAAACCATGAGGGTTTGTAATTTTTCTTCTAAAAATACCCCACAACAAGAAGAAGCACCAACCTCCCCCCCTCAAGACAAAAGCTCTTGCAATAGGATAATTGTTGGCAAAGACCAGAAGGGCATTTATCATTTATCTAAGGGGTAAAAGACAAGATGGTTGTCCAATTTTAAAGTTTATAAAAAGTCTTTACGAAGAGGCAACCGTGGTCCGTGAGATGGGATAAGCTAGCAGAAGAATGACTCCAGGTCATCACAGTTCGGAGGGATATCCGGGACTAGTTGGTCAGTGTTACTCGATTCCTGGTCCGCGTAACTGGGATGCGTTGCAGCCTCAAACCAGGGATGCAATAATATCTCATCTGCAGTCAGTCTTTCAGAAGGTTCTTTCCTCAAAAGGCTTCGTATAAGGCACCTGGCTTTCGGAGATACATGGTCAGGAATACAGAACTGTCCACGTCGAATTTTTGAAAAGAGGGAACTCGGATCTGAGTCATGGAAAGGATAGCGTCCCACCAGGAGAGTGAAGAGCATGACTCCCAAGCTCCAAACATCGGCTGATCTCCCAGAATAAGTGCCCGTGGTGTTCAGAATCTCCGGACTCACATAAGCGGGGCAGCCATGCTTGTCTGACAAAGCGTCGTCTTTTTCTTTTATAATATGAGCATCCTCCAAGCTTTCCAGTCTGAGTTGAGTCCTAGGAAACAAAAAAAAAAGCAAGAGTTTAAAAAATTATTCCAAAAATGGGTTAAACGTTTAGAAGTTAACGAGAACTCATGCCCCATAACTCCCACCCCAGTGAGAAGTTGCTTAGTGGTGGCCACTTCAACTTTTAGGTTTGGCGGATAGAATAAGTGCCAATGCCTCGGTCTTCTATGGAGTGGAAATGTCTTCAGATAGTGTCATGTTGCTTACATAACACCTTCTTCTCGGATGGCAGTGGTTGTCATCAAGATCTACCGTGGCCAAAAATTCAGGCAACGCAAGATAAAAGGGCATCGGTTAATCGAGGCCGACATATTTTGAAGTTCTATAAAAGGAGGGTGAGATGAGAGGCTCACGGAGGGGAGAAATGGATTTTTTTTTCACCTTGTAAAGTGTTCCTCATTCTGTCCTTACTGTGAACTTGTGTAATGCAAAAGAGAGGACGGAAAACATGACTCAAGAACGGCGGCAGTCTGGCAGCAAGTGACGGGTATCATACCAAAAACCTCGCACCTGTACTTGTCAGATACAAAAATTCCTACCGCAAAACGCTGCTGAACCCACTCACCGCCACAGGAAACCTCTACAGTTTTTTAACTTTCTGACTGAAAAGTTGGTGTAATGTGGCCAGTGCTGTCCCACCCTCAGGCTCACTCTCCATACCACAGAAATAAAAAGGGACATTTAAAAATACATCTGGCAAAACCGACTTCTGAAATCACCACCATGACCACAAGTTTGACACCCCCCGCCCTCCCCTCCGCTCACTCTTGGCATAGATCTTCTCTAACATCAGTTTACATACCAGTGACATGACGTGAGCAAATATCCCGAGTGGAACACCATGAACACGATGTATTCCTGACGCTGCAGGATTTACAAACGTTTTGGCCAAAAATTTATTACCTTCCACCATATTTCGTTAATTTCATTCACACATAAAATACGGTTTCGAATAACATAAGAATTGGCAACGGGCCAATGTGGAAAACCAATGTATCAACAGGTGTCAAACTTGCCCTCTGACAGTTGGGGTCTTGTTAGTGCCCATCGTTGTCCCCACTTTCGTAACAATCTGATGCAGCAAGGCAGAATGTGTTATTTCTGCATCAGCCAAGTAAAATCATGCAGAACCATGCGCCCCTGCTGATAATAATGCAAAATGACAAACTCAGCTCTGCTCCATATACACCAATCAATCCATGCCAATTCACTCTATGCCATATTTCATTGTTAGTCTCACTTCCCCCAGCCATGACTAAACGCAGTAAAAACAAAACTTCACTTGCCCCCTCTATCAGGTCATCACCTCCGTGAGCTGCCAATGTTCCATTACATGAAAGAGTTTGGCCTGTGTTGCTCTGGAGGGGAATCCGAATAAGGCTGTCAAATGATACTGACATAACAGGGCTGAGTTTGTAATGTGGTCATAGTCACTGACGTACATTGCCATTTTGCAGCAAAACCTCCGGCATAATCTAAGCACGGAATGAGAAAATGGACAAACACAGCTCTGCTATCTCAGCATCTGTTCGTTTTCCGGTGCCTGTTTTGCTATGAGCAATACGAGTGTAAACAGACAGAGCAAACACGCTGATGGAAATACTAATATTTGGGAGCAATATGGAAGGAGGGGGAGGAATTGCAGATTAAGGACCATTGCACAACATTGCTGCACCTGTCCTTAACATTAAGGAAAGAGGCGCCTCGTGACTCGCACCTCCATGAGAACGGCACAGTATTTGTCTATTCCTTAGGAACCAGGCATCTCAGCCAGAAACGAGGTACTTTTTACCACCCGTCTCACCTTTCTTTGTCGGAGAAGACAAACTTCCTCAGCTTGAGGTCTCCTAAGACGATAGAAGATCGATGGCAGTGGGAAACAGCGCTGATGATCTGCTTAAATAACTTGGCCGCCTCTTCTTCGCCCAGCCGCTTGCAGCTTCGCACGTAGGAGTGCATGTCCCCAAACTCCTTCTCGAAGAATACATAGGCCTTGCTCTCTCCGTGGATGATCTCTACAATCCCGGTGATGTTCCGGTGCCAGGGCAGGTGGATGTACGGTTGGATTTTTTTCTGGTAGTGCTTTAAGGGGAAAACCTGCAAAAATGGGGAAAAAGATGAAATTTAATACTGTAGTTCCGCGCACAGTGCACATCATCAATAATCCTAATCTATAGAGTCAAGAAGCTCCAGTGAAAAACAGCAAATGGACCCTTTGTTTTCTGATAACGTGTCATCATTTTACAGGGATGAAAGAGGCTTTTAAATGAACGGTGGCCCCCTCCTTCCTATTGGCAGGTGCACAGGTTGCCCGTTTGGCATGCACAACGATCCAATATTTGCATATTGTGAGTGCAACCAAAAATAAAATCCAAAAATTATCTCAGTATCTAAAGAGGCTCCAGGACAAATGCAGCTCTCCATATATTCCACTGTCACTCAGCTCCACGCAGGATTAAGGTTACCGGAGGGGATCAGCATTGACGTAACTTGTCGAGTCCAATTAAAAATCTGCAAAATGAGACGTTGGCTGAAGAATGTGATTGTGTCATTGTATGAAAGCGGGGCAGATATCACAAGGGAAGTGCAATTATTAACCACCTGGTGCACAGAGAGAAGGCTGCAGGGGCCACCAAGGTCTGATATGAGGTGGTGTTTCATGTAGTGTGCAAGACGAGACCCTTCGCCTTAAGGCTGGAGTCACACATGCAGTTTTTGAAACCAGAATTGTTTTTTTTTTTCTTCCAGAAGCAACATCTTCTGTCAATGCCTCAAAAACTGCTTGTGTTTCCAGCCCAAAAATTATGACGGTCCAGTGCGACCATTACTGTAGCGCGGAGAAGACTCTCTGAAGAAGGGCAGATGAGGTGACAGCTCTGTGCACACAGCCAACACTCAAACTAGGCCATCCTAACAAAGGCTACAAGCAGGCAGTAGAAGCTAGGGGTAGTAGTTCTACAGTCAAAGGTGATGGTCTACATCTCAAGAATTTGGAAAAGGAAGCAATCCATTCAGAAGTCCATGCACTCAACAGGAAGGGATCCTGTGCCCCTGGAGGGGCAATCACTTAGCCAAACTGATTGTTCTGGGAAAATGCAGGAAGAAGAAAAGACGGTTCCCCAGAGACACAGCATGGAACTAGAAACTGTGCACCCCTGAGGCAGCGCAGGAAGCAGAGGTGGCCCCCAGAGACCACCAGGATGAGGAACACACTAGACATTGAGGTTTGTTGTCTACTTCAGACAATGAAATAACTAGAGTCTGAGAGTCATGAATTTATTTCTCACTTGGAGGTCTATTGGGACAACACAACATCCAGAACCACCTAGGGAGGTCCAACCCAGTCCAATACAGAAAACATTTTAGGTGCCAGCAAAGTGAGGTCACCTTAGTTTGGGCAGACAGTAGAGTCTACAGAGAGTGACGTTAACTCACCCTAACAATGCAAAATCATTGATAAATCACTGATCCGTTAAGGTGCCCAGCAGGTAGAATGAGGTTCGCAAGAACCAATGCAAATGTCTATATACTGGAAGCTCCTTTCCGTTTGGGCCCCCCTAGGAATATTGCAGACAACACAATGAGGACACACGGCTTTCTCAAGCTTCCCATGAAGCTAAAGAGACACCAGGCTGAGGTCACCCCACAGCTCGCATCCCCCCACAAGACTCTGCAGACCGCAAACCAAAACTAAGCTTATGTAGACTCAAAAAAAAAAATATTCAGGTCACCTCAGTCCTTGGGACACTCATAAATGATCAGATTTGCTTTCAGGTTCCCAAAGCTTCAGGGCACCCCTTACAGAAACTGAGTAGTGTTACCTTGACCCTATAAACTATGGGGGTCCTGGTGCCCTCAAAGTGTATGGCTCCCATGAGCTGTCCAAGAATTTGGGTGTCCCATAAGCTTAGACCTTAAGGTCACCTCGGTACTACCGTGAGATCCTATAGACAGAATTATGAGCGCGCCCCTTTCTTGAGGCTCCACCAGATCACCCTATGCCTTGGGTCTTAGAGATTGAGTACCCCTTCTGGCTCCCAGACTAAGGGCCCCCAAGACCTTGGGGTGATTGACTGTACAAGGTATAATGAGCTCAGCTAAAATCTTGGGGTTCCCATGAGGCAGCAGCCAATGAGGATAAGACATTGAGGGCACCCCGGCATCCAACTCCAGGTCCTCAGCCCCGGGGCTCACCTTACACTGCAGCTCCTCTCCCGTGTGCAGGTTGAGGGCTCTGGCCACGTTGTCCCGGTCTCCGGCCGGCAGCAGCAGGTAGCTCCCTATGCAGGTCGGTCCTTGGTGTTGGGGGGATGCGCTGTGCAGAGCGGGGGGCTGCGGGGAGCCCGGGGAGGGCAGCAGGCCGCTGTCTGGGGGAGACTCGCTGAGCCGGGCGCATTTAGCAGGTGGCTCCTCGCTCTCCAGCCTCTTGGAGTGGGCTCTGCAGGTGACCAGACGGGGGGCTCCCAGCCGGCTCGGCCTCTGCACGTTGGCAATCATGAGTGATGCAAAGGGGGAGAACAAAGGGTCCTAAGAAGAAGAAGTAGTAATCATCCAGCAAGTGTGCAGGGTCCAAGCCAAGGGCAGCAGGCAGCAGCAAAGGGCGCACACTGGGCATCCAGGGCGCAATCCAGGGTCCTGGAGCTTTCCTACGGGAGGTGCAGCCTGGGTGAGCTCCTGACTACATCTGCCGCGGAGATCACACCGACTATACACGTCCAGCTGAATGCACCCTCCTCCCGGGTGACTGACACCCTGACACACACTGTGCGCCCTCCTCCTGGGTGACTCACCCCCTCTGACACACAGTGTGTGTAGTGTGAGGAGACCCACCTCCAGGGCTTGTGCAACACATTCATAATCACAGTACAGTCATGGAAAGAAGGAGGAGGAGGCTGCAGCAGGGAGGCTCAGCCTCTGGTTGCATCATTCCTCCTGGCTTCGCTCTGCCTGGGACTCCGTTGCCTTCATTTTCATCATGCAGCCCCTGACTGATCGCCCACCAGAAGGATTGCACACTATTGGGGGCAGATGATAATGCAAACAGATGAAGCAGAGCTGCAGTGTATGGCATGTGTGCATTACCTGCAGGATACTGATGTCTGCCAAATGACCAACTCAGCTCCGCATCTGCTCAGTATGGTGCATCTGAAGAATGTCACATAACAACTCACAGATGTAGCAGAGCTGAAGGCCCAGCATCAAGTATTACTTTTACATGGGACTGCAGGTTTTACAGACTGGCTTATATGATGAATCAGCCTTTTAGGAGTTAAATAACAAAGGCAACTCTGCTACATCTGTAGTCTGAGCAAGTTACAGTATACAGGATGTAATTACACATAGTGTCCACCAGGGGGCGGAGATGTGACAGAGGAATGGCAGCTTACATTGTGGCCCTGTAATGTTATGTAGCTGCTGAGTTGGAGCCAAGTTTTATTTTTAAAGTGTCAGTAAACTGTGGGAAAGTTTTGGACACATTGTAGAGGCAGGGGCACATCTACTGCAGGATCGATAAGCATCGGGCCTCCCTACATTACTGTGTGCCCTTCTTAAAAAATAAAAATCTTTCTTTGTCCCCCCGTGTTTGGTGTCAGGGGGCATCAACAAGGGAGAATCATGTTTCCAGGGGTATTTAGATACAGCAAAATGAATCTTTCCCCTTGTGATGAAGGAAAGAAGAGCTGTGCGTCTGCTTCCATGGCTCCTTCGGGGTTCTTCTGATGAGGAGTGAGAACCCCAAAACCCTGCAATTGGGGAGAAGATTCCAGTTTGTCTTCATATCCTAAGAATCAAAGTTCCCCAACTCCAGTCCTGAAGATCAAGCAACAGATCAATGATTTCCTGAAAGCGTCAGTATTGCCTCC
Source organism: Oophaga pumilio (assembly GCA_009801035.1). NCBI lineage: Eukaryota > Metazoa > Chordata > Amphibia > Anura > Dendrobatidae > Oophaga > Oophaga pumilio. Next base: position 80,783 of record VIAB01002427.1, read on the forward strand.
TCCAATAGGTGGCGCTAGAGAGCCTACATAGAGGCAATTTGCATATTTGATTTCCCAGGGAGCATTGCATGGCCTAAAAGTCTTCCTCCAGTTTTTTCAGCATAGGCCTATCACAGATGGTGGGCCACCACTATGGAAAGCCGGGGCAGCCGCATGTCATCGGGCCGGCTACTGGTCCGAGCTGCAGTGAGACAACCCCCTTAATGGGAACCTGTCACCCTGAGAATGTGGGCCCCATGTTATAGAGCAGGGGGAGCTGAGAAGATTGATCTGTAGCTTTGTGAGAAAGGATTCAGTATAACCCGCGCTTTTATCATTTAGTCCTCGTATCTTTCCGTGATTTTCAGTCCAGTGGGCGGTCCTATCAGTGACTGACAGCTGTGTCCATGTGCACACCTATCCAAGGAAAGCTGCCAGTCGCTGATAGGACCGCCCACCAGACCCAAAATCCCAGCATTAAATTACTGACAGGTTCCCTTTAAGAATTAAAGGGCTATAGTGACTGTAGAACACAATATTAAAGTCAGCGCCGTGTTCACACAGTACAGTAATATGGACTTCAAATGGAATGAAAGGGTTAAACCCCGACCAGTCAGTGGCAGAGGGGATTTCGGGTCCGTGCTGGCGCTGTTGGGGCTCGGTACTCCATGCGGTGCACTGGACAATTATACTCCAGTCACTTCCAGAGCAGCAGTCAAAGATCGGGAAAGTCCACTGTCAAACCTTAGTTGTGAGCGAAGACCTCGTCCTTCACCGGGTAACAGGTGATTGAGCCCCCGCCATGCGCTGCCAGGATTCCGAGCGCAGCTTCGGATGTGAACGGAGGAGAAAACGCAAAATATAACATAAGGAAAAAAACAGTTCTTACAAAGTCTCGCCACATGTTGTAGGGGACGTCCATCGCTCTCCTCACCACCCGTCCAAGTCAATGGGTGAGAAACACTGAGCGAAGAGACACGATCGAGGGCGAAAACCAAGCAAAGCACAAAACACGGGGGACACAGAAAACAACGTGTGCAGGAGACGGCTGAGATCTCACAGGCTGTGCTGGGGCTGTAAAACGCCCAGTGTGAACACAGCCTAACCTGCAGGATGAGTTGGAGTTTTCTTCTATTTAATTACTGGTGACGCATATGTGACCGGCGTCACGACCAGGCCACCAGCTCCACCGGATCTAAGCCGAGCTGAAGACCACTAATAATAACAATAAAATACGCTCTACTCACCTCCCGTACCAGAACCAGAGATGTCAGTGCCAGGGCAAATCATCAAGATCCACTGCTGGCAGCTCCTGTGTAATCACCGACCAATGACGTCACAGATGTGCTCGACGTGAGACAAGTCCGGAGACGCTGCCGCCATGGGAGCACATTAGGCCGCGCAGACTCCTCACAGTACCACGAGTAACATACGGCCTGGTGATGTTTTGTTGAAAATGGCTCCTGAGACACTTTGGAGAAATGGCTGCACCACTGGTTCCACCATCCAGTCAATGTTACACTGGGATACTAGTGCTCCTGGAATGAGGAGTAGAGAGGTCCAACCATTGTGCATTATGGCCACAACATAATCCTGGCAGCAGGATCAGCCTGACGTGACGGCCTCTGCATGGAGCTGCTCATCCAACCAATCTTCATCTATCATTGTGTCCAAGACAAAAGCCGGACTCCTAACTGAAGAGGACAGACCTTAATGTCAGCCTCCATGACTGTCTCACCCGCCACCACCAGAGCCGGCAGTGTGGTGATATCTATGGACTCCTGTAGCCGGACGCACGGCTCCTAGCCCAATGTTCTGCCATGTGGAGACACTGACTGATGCCTTCATCTTAGGACGTGATGTCCAGTTTCACTTACAGCACAGAGTGGATCATTACCCGCCATTCTTCTATCTATCTATCTATCTATCTATCTATCTATCTATCTATCTATCTATCTATCTATCTATCTAATTATCTATCTATCTATCTATCTATCTATCTATCTATCTATCTATTATCTATCTATCCATCCATCATCTATCTATCTATCTATCTATCTATCTATCTATCTATCTATCTATCTATCTATCTATCATCTATCTATCATCTATCTATTATCTATTATCTATCATCTATTATCTATCTAGTATCTATCTATCTATCTATCTATCATCTATCCATCATCTATCTATCATCTATCTATTATCTATCATCTATCTATTATCTATCATCTATCCATCATCTATCTATCATCTATTATCTATCTATTTAAAGAAAAACTGGAGCAGAATAGAATTGTATAACAATAGGATGCAAATCCTCTTCAGCAATAATCCAATACTTGCCAACTTGAATATCCAAAAAGCAGGCAGCACTCCATAGATCCATTATATAACATGTTCCACCAGTATAATGGGGAACGCCATCTAAAAGATTGGATTTTTTCAAAAAAAAGTTTTGTGTATATTTTTTTGTTTTATGCGCATAGTCTCATATATGTGTTTTATTCAATAAATTTGTGAACGAACCTATGGAATTGTCTAATATTCATCTCTCTCCTTTGGATATTTCTCCTAACAAGGGTACCGGGTACCGGGGAACGGGCATCTCCACCTATATGGTGTAGGGGTTGAGGGACCTGGGCCTCAGGTGCAGGATACCTCCCCTATACTCCATTGGTAGTGGGGGGCTACCAAACCAAGGGAGCGGCCCCACGTACCAGGGTGGGCATGGTGCCTTATATCCCATAAACGGTCAGCGAACCCTGAATGAACTACCCTAAGTATGTGATAGCCTTACATAAGAAAATATAGATAGTGGAGAGATGTTCTATAACTCACATATGAGATATTATCTCAGTATGGTAGATCACTTTGTGTGAGAGGAAAGCCGTTTTTATGGATATAAATATCGGTACTTCAGTTTGCCACAAGTAAGATGGCGCTGCGATACTGACAACGCTAAAGTGCGCATGCGCACACGGCAAACTGATACACGTCTGTTTTGATTGGCTATAAGCCTAGACAGGGAGGTGACACACCTGAGACATGCGCAGTGGACTTCTGTAGAGACTTCGCGTTCATGGCGTCCTCCATGTGCAGCACTGTCCCACCAGCTGTGTGACTGCTCTGATGAATAAGGAGCGATCATGTCACAGCTGTATGGACTCGGTATTTATGCACAATCAGTGAACTATATGGATGTTATGGCTATATGTATGTATATGTCATTATCAGATATGATCTGTGATATGAGTGATAAC
>VIAB01002428.1:33142-56675 GCA_009801035.1 Oophaga pumilio
CTATTCTCAACCCGCGTCCTCTTCCCTCTTAAAGGAACTAGTACCGGTACTTAGCTTCTCCATTTTTGACACCTTGGAATTCCCACTCGCCACACTCTCTTTGTCTCATGTTCTCTGTCCCATTCTGGCCCATTACTTCTCTGAGTTATGAACTCAGGGCTATACTGCTAGGCATCCTATCCCAGGACCCGTCTCCGGTTGACCACTCTGTCCTTGTGTTAGTCATCCTTCCTCATTACTCAGGATCACGCTAGCCACTGTTTTGGTCTCCTCTCACTTTGGGGGCACCCATATTATGTGGCACTTCTTACTGTCCAGACCTTAGGTCTGTTTCTGGTGCACATTGGGCCCTATCTGACGTCTTGACAAGAAACTGTCTGTCCCTTCACCTTTGCCCCTCTCACTCTGGTCTAGCTTCAAACATTAACCAAAACTCTCCCTACTGTCAGACAAAACACAACAGTATCACCAATACCGCACTTCACAATACACATTACAATACACGTGTCTTCAAAGGACCTAACAAGACAGTCGGTGGAGTCAGCAAGGAGTGTGGTGTTGATATGCGACCTGGCTGTAGGGAACACTTACTCATTTTTAGCCTGTTGCGTGGACGAACGAGTGTGACAAACAGAGTCCCCTTTACAGTCACATTCATGTTACGTGTGCAGCAAGTGGGCAAATGACAGTGGGGAAGTCTTGAAACCATTTTTGTGAATTGTGTATTTCGTTTGTTTCACTGCATTGATGTCTTGTCGTTTATCACACTTGTGATACATGTGACGGCATTGTTTCCTATTGTAGTTTCTGGCGTATTTTGGTCTATAAAATTAGGGTTTCGAAACCTGAAAAAGGTGAACAGATGGCGCAGGCTTATCAAAGATAAGAAATAGAAAGAACGATTTGTACAAACTGATTGAACTGGATTTAATATGGTCAAAAAGGAATTATTAACATCAAGTGACAATAGGTATTAATCATTAATAAAAATATATTTTAAATACTGGAGACCAGGAACAAATATATTAGCCAATGCCTGCTGGGTTGGCTAGAATTGAACCATTTGGTAAAACATTATTTCTGGCCACTGATACGTTAACCTATGATTTTATTAAGCAAATTATATAATACATGAACAAAGCAAAAACATATTATTTTTTATACAATTAATTATTTTCCCTCTTGCAACAAAAGGGGAATAAACACAAAAGAGTTTTGTGAACTCAGAGAAGTGCGTGTCTAGGTGTATGAACACACGTATTAATTTTATTTATATATGTTTAACCACTTAAAGATACCGTCAGTCTTCATTTTTGTGTTTTTCATTTTTTCCTCAACTTCTTCCAAGATCGATGACTTTATTTTTGCGTCTTAACGAGGACTTTGTTCTTTTTTCACAAGATAAGTTGTAGTCTTGAATGACACAATTCACTTTCACCATATAATGCACTAAAAAAACCCATAAACATTTCTAATTGAAGGAAAAATTATAGAAAACACCAATTCTGTTATTGTTTTTTTAGATTTCATTTCTATGGCATTATGATCCGGGAACATGAATTTCCAGGTGAGTACAATTAAGGGAAGTGTAAAGGATGTGATACATGGTTTTCTAAATATTTGAAATATGTACAGGTGCATCTCACAAAATTAGAATATCATCAAAAAGTGAATTTATTTCAGTTCTTCAATACAAAAAGTGAAACTCATATTCTATAGAGTCATTACACACAGAGTGATCTATTTCACGCATTTATTTCTGTTAATGTTTGTGAGAATCACCTGTAAATCTGAAAATTTTAGCACACGTTTGCACTGGTAAGTGGCAATTTTAGATTTTACTTCCTTTACAATGTTGATTGTATGGGATAAATAATTTTATATTTTCATACTTTCCGTAGTCAGAGACACTAAATATTCTTACTTTGTTGTTGCTTTAATATTTATCTTTTTTTTTTATTATTTCAATAACGACAACACTTTTTTTTCATTACAATTTCATGTATAGCTATTTGTTTTTACAATTTTGATCACTTGTTGCATATAGGACAATATATGCTAATCAGGTCTGTGATTGGGCTTCTCAGAAGTACGAAGATGGCAGTGACAGACCTTTGGCTGCTGCTGTCGGAAATTCCCAGCGGCATTCAAGAAGTTAAAAAGCAGTTTGTTATTTAGCACTATACGTTAAAGTTTTTGGGTTTTCTCACTAAATTACGGTAATACAATCCAACTTCATAACTATTACTACATTGCAGTTTGTGGTGACTTTATCACCCGCCAAGCCAGTTTTCACGATATACTCCATATATGCCACTTTTTCCACGTTTTCTGCTGCTTGTGATACTAAGTCCCCGATGTTATTTATATACGGTACACTATTGCTTTTACTTATTTACTTACAGCAGGGTATATGTTCGTTTTGTTTCTGTTTTAGGTTTTGCTTGTTAGTACTTCTGTATAATGGAGCTCTTTAGAAAATAGAGGTGAGCGTTCTGATAGGTCACCTTTCTCCTAAACCCTTATGTCCAGTAACCACGTGCATCATTTTTTCGGATCAGACAGGTCTCATAGTGCACATTCCTCCCTTGCCTAATCATCCGGTGCGTCCTTCCCATCCCCCTCTCAGGGCTCCCTGAAAGGGAAAAGGGTTTTTTCATCTTATAAAGTGATGGTGTATTGCAAGAACTTACGCCAGCTCTTTATGATTGGCAGAGGTCCGACTCTGATGCAGAGAAAGATGGGAACGCAACGCTGATTTCATGCCAAGACCTCTTCAGTATTGTTACCCAACATTCAGAAATATTGCTGCCAAATGAAAGAGCATGCAGCAGCCGGACCTCCCACTGATCACAAATGGTCCTAGTGACATTACGTCACATTATAAGAAAGGAAAACCCCTTTTACCACAGTTAGGCCATGTTCTCGTGAACAGTACTTGCACCGCTGAAAACGGCAGAAGACGGCGATCAGTGAGTATACTACTATCACCATTAGGCCATGTTCACACGATCAGTATTTGGTCAGTAGTTTCCATCAGTGTTTGTAAGCCAAAACCAGTAGTGGGTGATAAATACAGAAGTGGTGACGTGTCTCTATTATACTTTTCCTCTGATTGTTCCACTCCTGGTTTTGTCTACAAATACTGATGTAAAATACTGACCAAATACTGAACGTGTGAACATGGCCTAAATAAAAGTTTCCTTCACGCTTTACACTCTGTAGAGATGCATTTGTTTTCTTTGTCTTTGAGTTCCAATTCATCAAGAATTTCCCCAAAAATTCAGATTCTAATTAATCCAATATTTTTGGGATCCGATGTGAACAAATCCAACTGAGTTTTACTAAATTATGAGGGCTGGGAAGCGGTAAAAAAAAACAATAAGCTATAAGGCTAGGGCGACTTTGGTTGTGGAACCCGTTGCGTGAACAAAGTCTGATAGGTGTTGCTACCTCGTTGCACCGCAATGCAAGTGAATGGGGTCAAGCAAGTTGAAAAAAAATCCAGTGTGGTTGGACCTCTTGCTTGTCACGGTCGCAGTACTCTCGGGGTTCCCACTTATATTAAAATGCGATGTAGCAGTGATACCTAACGAACTTTGGTCACACGACAGGTGTTGAGGCCAAAGTCACCATGTAGCTCCAGCCTTATGCTTAACTCTCCTTAGCCCACCCCATACTGTCCTGCTACCACTCATTCCTCAGATTTGTCCTTCGGTCTTCTCCATTTTCAATACCTTAGGCGTTGCTGTTCTTCACAAGGTTCCATGCCATCATGTGGGGCATCACACCCATCAATGACCTGCAAGACGATCCATGTGACCTAGAGAAGACAAGGAGAACCGAAGGCTCTGAACAAGAACAAGGCTGAAGAATGAAGACAGAAGACGCAATCGGAAGACCGCCAACATTGGAAGATGCATGGGGAAGGCTGAGGAGAGGCGAAGAAAAGATTTGTTTCTAACTCCTTCTTGGAAGATTGAAATGACACCAAAATTTTTTTATGTAAATCTAATTTCCCAGCTAAGTCTACTTCGTCAGATTCGGCCATCTATGTCACTGACATGTTTATGTCTCCCTCGGGGATGTATTTGACAGATTAGAACTTTGACCCTTATTTATGGCCTATTGCGATGAACAGTAACTGTATATGCTGCGTTCTTTAGGTTTTGGCACCAAAGGACACAGAGGCATAGATCTATTCTAGTCAAAATCACATACGGGGCCTCATTTATGTCAACGGTCTAAAAGAAATACTGTCTTTGTTGCCCATAGCAACCAAACAGAGCTCAGCATTCATTTTTTTAAACTCTTCTTTTAAACAGTGGTCGCTATGGGCAACAATGACCTTTTTTTTTTTCTTTCAGACAACTTTGAAAAATCTAAATCGTAAATTGTAATATCCACCCGATGGTGAACTAATGAGTTAAAAAAAATTCAGCCATAAAGGACTTAAAAAACAAGTGAACCTAAAGGAAAGCTAGAAAAAAATTCTGTTAATTAGTTAACAATCATGTATTCGGTGAGCTTAAGGAGCCTTTTCTTACCATTTATCACAGTGTGACTGATAAAAGCTGCACTGTTGATTTAGAATCATCCAGCAACTATAGGGGTTAAAATGGTTATTGCAGACAGGGTGTCCTTAGCTCACTTGATACTGGGAAAGTTGTTATTGTGTCTTGGACATCCAAGTAGAAGGTGTGTTACAGAAATCAGACAGACTGTATAGACCAGCTCTTGCTGCAATCATAGAATCAGTCAGCACAGCCAGGAGCGTCTTTAATACTTCAAGATAGAAATGAGAGAGCTACAGCACCGGACTCATCCCCCTGCCCTCATACCACTGCACGAGGAAGGTACAGTTCTGCTTAGGTTAAGACACTGTGTGTGAAGAGAATTTATCTGCGAAGAGACTTTCATATATGTTGATGAAGCATTATATGAAGAGAAATGATTCTGTGTGATGAAAATAAGCTTGAATACAACCTCCGTGATCAACTCCAGCTCAGAACTGTGTCGTAGCTGTGTGCCTGTAAACTGTGAAGAATTATAATTAAAGGTCGTCCTGTGTAAGATTTTCCCAGGATTCCAAAAAGAACTCATGTTTCATTTGTATATCCTTCATATACTGAGTGGCGTACATGCAACAACAGTTTTAAAAGTGCTAATCCAATAGGACACGATGGTTGGAACAGGATTCCATGTCTTCAAGTCTCTCCTGTTTGTCTGGAAGAATTCAAAGGAAATACATAGAAAGGAAGAGGTAGAAAGGTTACAGGAAAATCTCATTATTGCGTTTCCAGAAAACCTCCTAGAAGCATTTGCACTAGAACAAGACAACATAATAAGTGCATGCAAGGAGCAGAGAAATGCGTCTGATACCCATTATCAATCCTTTCACACACTGACGTGAATGGGTGGTGAAGAAAACCTGAAAACCCGGAGGAAAAACACAGGTATCAAATTTGGCTGCGTTTTTTTGCGCCAAAATCTGATTCTGTAGAATATGATTTTTTTTTGCGCTAAACTTTATAACTTTATCAGCATGCACAAGAGACAAATCTAACATGCCAAAAGCGCAGCAAAAACGAGCAAAAAGAAAACAGCAAAAACACAGCAAAACCTGCTTTTTTTCTGCAGCTTCTTTCCTGCCAAGACATCAGGTATGTTTCTACTTCCTGATACAGCGATGATGTCATGACACTTTTTTTTAGAGCTGTATCTTGTTAAGATGTCATCACATCTTTCTACATAGGTTTTAAAAATTCCTGAAGAAATTATTCTGCATGTGAAGTCATATTGTGTATAATATCTGGTTTATTCCAGGAAGAATACATCTGCAAGCTAATGGCGTACCAATAATAGCATGTGACCGCTATCTGGCATCTTGACTTCAGTTGAATACAGCGGTGGAGCAGAGAGCCATTAGCTCTCTGCTCCACCATTCAGCCTGTGTATCTGAGTATTGGTGCAGAAGACTCAATGACATCCTTAGATTGCACCTGCTGCATGGAGCCACAGCACAGACTGATATAGTTAATCAAGGAACAGGATAAGGTAGTTTTTTAAAATTTGTCAATCAGTAGTGTGTTGGAGGGTATAGTGAGGCCTCATGGGGGCATCGTAATGTGTAAGGATCACTGTGGGAACATTGTAGTGTCAGAAGGGGCACTATTGGGTTTCAGAAAGTGTGAGAAAACTGTGAGAGCATTATACTGTTTTAAGAGGCATTGTGGGGTTTTATACCATGTGTGGGGTGACTGTATAAGCTTCATACTGTGTTAGGGTGACTGTGAGGCATTATATTACAGTGGAGAGTGTCCTGGAGGCCTCATACTCAGTTTGGGGCACTTTGAAGGCATACTACTGTGTCAGAGTGTCACTGAGGGTGATGATACTATGTTGAGGGGCACTGTGGGGGCATCACATTGTGATGGTGGGTACTGTGCTGGGGAACTGTCTGTAGGGGAATATATTGTGGGGGAATTCACTGAGGGGACATCATACTATATGAGGGGCATGAAAGGGGTAGGGACACGTTTTTTGTGTGCAAGATTCAGTGCATGTCCGTCTCCTTACCTCTACAAGTTGGGAAGTATGCCCTTTCTTTTTACTTCGTCTACGCACCACCTACTCTGCCAAATAAATGTTTTTGGGAGGGAGGAGAAAAAGGAGGGCAGAAGAAAGACTTCTGCTATGGATGTCCGTGCTCCACACCATTTCTTATTTCAATTTTTGGTCAAGTGTAATTGGATGACATTTGTTAAACAAATGACTATATTTTTTTTTTGTTGGGGGAAGGGGTAATAGGGTTAATAAAAAACTATAAAAAGTCAGACAACAGAACATGTCTTTTTTTTAAATCTGTATGTTTGAGAGATCAAATGGGCCAAACCTATGATGTGATGAGGCCCAGACTGACCCCCAGGGAAACAGGCAAAACCCTGAGTGGCGTGTATAGTGGGCTCCCAGAACTAATTTTGCTGGACATCCCAGTCCAATGCTGGATGCAAACCACAACAACTAACACCTTAACCAGGGGTAAAAACGTCCAGTGCTAGTAAATGTGTTGTGCCATTGTGCTGTTGGCCTCGTGTTACTGGGAAATCGTCCAGTAAGGACCTGTCACCCTTTGTATGAACTTATAATTATAGGTCAGATTGCTTAAAAATACAAATTTAGCTTTGTAAGAGAATGGTTTAGATCAGATAAGTGGAGTTCTTTTATTACCTGCAAAGGTTTTTATACGCTCAGATCCCCCTCCGTTCTATAAATAAAGCCTCCCACGCAGAAAAGGAAATCACTGCCCCAAAAACAGGAAGGGATTTTAGAGGTGGACAATGCAAACTGTTTATGGATGGTGAAGGCCACCCCGCCCCCCAGTTCACGTCAGCAGCCAGCAAAAAATATTTTCTGCCGACAAGTAATGCGTGAAGGCAATTGAAATGCAGGTAGTGTGGGAGTAAGCACTTAGATTTTCATCGGGAGGCGTAGGTTTACATTTCTCAAATGTTTCATTATATGTAAAAAAAAAACAACAACAATGGAATCTAAAGTGTCACATTGTATCTGTGAATGTTATAAACACGTAAAGCATTGATCAATAGTGCAGATAGACAGACAGAATGTCTAATGTTTGTTTGCTTTCCTGCCAGGAATATCAAGTGCTCATTACTTTCCGAACATTCCGCAAGAAAAGAAAAATGTATTCAATTGTCTGTAAAAGTAAACGGTATGCGCCAAGAGACTATGTGTGAAAAAAAAATTGCAGCTTCTTCTAGCTTCTTCTTTGTGTTGGACGAGACTCGCCCATAGGGGAGCAAAAAAAAAAAATCGAATTCCATACGGAGTCACCATATTGCGTCCAATTTTAACAGATGCATTACAGTTCTGTAACATAGGAAACTGTGTTTGGTCTTTTTAATAATTGCTGCTGTTTAAAAAAAGGACTGAGAAATGTGAAAAATATCATCCGAGTTATCTGGATGATGAAACGCAAACGATTTTTTTATACGCTCGTGTGAACCCGGCTTAACTGTAATTTTTATATCACCGGACGCAGAAGATGCAGATAATGTGTTCTTCTTAGTATCCGTGCTGTATATGTATTTTACTACCCATGATTAGGATCCATGATGGTTTTCCTATTTGTTAGTAAAAATTGTATCTGTGATTTTTAATAAAACTATCCACAAAAAAAAAAAATTCAGGTAGGCACAATCCTGCTGGAAGTTATCTCCTCCAACTCCAGGAATGAGAATATTGCAGAAATCCTGAACTGGAGGTAAAAATGTACCTGCACCATCAGGTGACTTTTCAGAATAAGGTGTACTGTACCTTCTGCATTTATGATTTCTGCATTTTTAGCAATTTTTCCCACTGCTCTAGAAGCCTCTTTCTGCTTATCTCTTCTCCAATCTCCGAGCGTCTTAAATTCTATAGGCATAAGGTAAGATTTGATCCTACACTGAAGACGGAAACGTAGACAGATTCGAGCAGTAGGCTCATTGCACGGAAAGCAAAGTTTCTTATCTTAGCTTGTACTGTTGATTCCTATAAAAAAAAGTCCAGTTTACTATTTCAGACTGTATGCTACAATTATAGTTGGCTTGCCTAGCCAGGAAAAAGCAAAATGACAACCCAATCCTTTTTCTGGTATATTAATGGCATGCATGTTATGAGTTGCAGGTACAATAAAAAATGGCAGCAGCCGTTGTTCTCTGTGCCACCGGCGTCTTTACACAGAAGGTGAATACTTTTTATTAGAATGCAGCAGGAGTTTCCTATTTTACTAAGGTGGCATCTAGTGGTTAGTAATGTATTTAGGGGCTCAGTCCCTACTACCTTAGTGTATCTAGTCAGGGGTCTATAATTAAAGGGCTGATGAAGGTCATTGTAGGACCGAAACGTCTTCTTTGTTTTTGGATTCCCTGCACACAACAAAATTATCTGCTTACAACATTTACCTGAGTGCCAAGTTTTTTACAAGATTGACATGGGATAGGATCTTACTTGAGCACCATCCACAGGAGGGCCGTAATTACCAATTTTGACCATATTTGCTTAAAAGGGTCTGTAATGGTTTAGGGAGTATAATCTGTGGTCTGTATTTAGGGGTTGTGGAGTGGGGTCTGTATTTAGGGGGGGATCTGTATTTAGGGGATGAGGACTGGGGTCTGTATTTAGGACGTGCGGACTTGAGGAAGCCTTTGCAGCGAAACATAAGTTGGGAGCGATGAGTCACTACTTAATGCATGTTCAACTTATTGTCATTTAATTAAGATGTATTTTTCTAGGTATTCTAACCACAATGGTAGGAGGGAGAAGTGTACTAGCATTGGAGGCATGCTATTTTGGCGTTTCGGCCCATTTGCCTAAGTTATATACTTACAAACCATTTAATTTCTGGAGCCACTTCTTACTACATGTGGGTTCTTGGTGTATCTGATCATTACTTGATATCCTACATAGATTTTTTTGGAGCGTTTGCCTTGTTCAGCCTGTTATATATAGGTCTAGTTACTGTGACTGGTAAAGTAATAGAGGGGAGATATGTGTCACTGCACTTAATGGTGTCAGTGATATGAAATTTTTCTTCCAGCACACTATGTGTTGTGAGGGTTAAGTTAAGTTAAAGTTTCATAGGATGCTTTTTTTGTGGCCATCTATAGAGTGGGTGGGAAGATGTCCACCTTATCTCCAGTTGCACCGCCATGTACTGACAGGACTTGTGAGATGTCACAATCATGTGGATAGGAGTCACACGGTCTGGGACAGCAGTGTGCAGTGTACCTGGAGAGGAAACACTCCAGGAAAGTGTTTTGTGCCCGTGTGGTACGTTAAGGACCTGTACCGTGGGCATTTTACTCGTGATTGGGCTTCAGCCCACTAGTAGAAGGACTGTGTTTTGTTTTATTTTTGTTGTTTTACTATTTTGCCCAGAGGGCTGTGTTTATTTTTTCTCTGCTTGATTTATGCTGCCTCAATAAACCAAGTACATTCTTAAAGAGACAGTGTTCCATTTATACCTGTGTGTCCAGCCGAGTGAGATGCTCTACCACATTACACACGTCACTCTCCACCTGCTCCATCAAGTGCACATCCTGTTTTTTCTTCTCTGTTTCTAGGTTTTACTAAAATATTTAGACTTGAGAGTCCTCAGTGGTTGATACCTTTTAATGGCTAACTGAAAAGATGGTAACAAATTGCAAGCTTTCGAGACTACTCAGGTCTCTTCATCAGGCAAGAACTAATACAAAATCTGAACAATCACATATTGATACACAACACAGCACAGAAATAATGCAATAGATAAGACAAGTGACGTGAAGCAGAATAGTCATTATGGGAGAGGGATGAACAGTTGTGGCAATAAATATTGGAACAGTTCATAGATAAGGAGTGTGAAAGTTTTATTGCCCTCTGATTGGGGTCTGGTAATGTTTTGTGATGTTCTCACAGGGTCTTTGAAGCAAATTCCTTAATTGATGTAATAGGCCATAAATCCATGTGATAGGTTCATTCCAGCATCGAGAGTGTCAAAGGTCACCATCAATTTGTATTCGCAAACTCTCCTGTGTCTCTGAGATGTGAAATCACCTTTCAGTACAAGTAATTTCATGTCCAACATGCTATGACCGGGGATGCAGAAGTGTTTGGCCACAGGTAGATCCATTCTTTTTTCTCTTATTGTGTGGCGATGGGAATTCATCCTTGTTTTTGCCCTGTCTCCCCCCGGTACAAAGATATACATCTAGGTTTTACTAAGTAATTTTATGAAATCAATTAATTAATGAAGATGATGCTTTATTACTATAAAGTCTGGCATTTTTCTTGTTGATGGTGACTTATGAATTATGGGTGCATTATGGACTCGATGAGTTAAATATTGACATGCAGTTTAGTGTTTTGGTCTAGGGTCTGTATTCAGGGGGTTTGCTCCGGGGTTTGAATGTATCTAAGGAATATTGCCTACAGTGTAAATTTATCTAAGGGTTTGGTTTTCGTCTCTATTTAGGGTTCTGTATTTTTTTTTCCTGGGTCTGTACGTATTTTGAGGTTTGATCTGAGTTCTGATTTTTTCAGGATTTTGGTTTGAGGTCTGGATTCATTTAAAAAGTCGTATCCGGAATCTGACTTCACTTGCGTTAATAAAAAGGGTCGTAATGGCTGCAGAAGACAGAAGCCGAAGATGTCTCTGAAGAAAACGTTGTAGTTGTCAGGATTAGTCGTGGTAGCGCAGTATGGGCTGAATGTAATTAAGGGGGAAAAAGAGAGATCATCTACAACCAAGAAGGACTTCACCTCAAAGTCTCTGGATAGCGGAGCTGACGCCTCTCCGGACCTGACTGTTTTAGTAAAAACTTATTAATAAAAGTCAATTCCTCTTTTAAGAAGAAGTGTCCTTACAGTCTGTGATGATCATTATTATTATTACTATTATTATTATTATTATTATTATTAATTTATATATCCATGATAATTGTCATTGTACAGAGGCACAACCTTTTGACAAGGAGAATGGACATCCAGTTGACAATGTGCAGAAGAGTGGCACTGATTGAAGGCTCGATGTTGTAGGGTAGAGGTAAATTAAGATTGAGGAAAAAATGATGAATTTGCCACTTTAGGCATCTAGTATATTCACAGACCACAGAGCATAGCAGTAATATAATTAATGGGCCACATAGTGTAGAACTATACTATATAGGGGGAACAGTGTGTGGTGGTATTATAGGAGAACAGTGGGGATTGGGCAGCAAAGCCAACCAAATTCTGTACAGACAATTCTTGGCTTGTAAAAGTTGGATTATATAGAGAAGAAAGGGAAGAGGAATAATGCTAATCAAAGAAGACATCACTGCCGAATTTGTCTAGAGTCTGATCAGTACTATAGTCGCTGTATAGTCTTCATAATGATAATGAATGGTAGCATTCTTGTTGGTTAGACAATTCCCAGCATACCTTCGCCATTGTTAGGGTAAACTTGGACTTGTAATTTTACGTGGTACAAAAGAGCTAACCTGACTTTACAATCGATTTCTGTACTGTTTGTTTCTGGTGCTGTATATATGTAATGAACTTGGTTCTGGTGCTATGTAACTTTGTAATTGAAACTTCACTTCAACATGTACTTGGCAGACCTCGTGCATTTTTATTATTACTGTAGATGTTACAGCTTATAGAGAAGTTAGTAAATGCAGCCTCATCTTACGTTATACGTATTACAGATAATATGTAACACGAAGGGGAAATTAACAACTCATAAGTAAACACTGGATGTTTGTCTGGGTACAAGAACACAACTAAACCAAAGAAAGAAAAAGAAAACATACTTTGTTTTTTCTAGGTTTTTTATTCGTCAGGTATGCAATATTTCAACCTCAGCAATCTTTTAAAAGACAGCTGAGGTTGAAACCTTGCGTGGCTGGTGGATAAACACCTCAAATGAAGTTGGAGTGCGACTGATCTTCCCTTTATTCTTTCATCTTGCGTCCAAAACACATGACTGAATCATCACGGATGTGCACTCTTTTAAAATGACGTGGAATAAAGTTCAAGAAGCCAAATAGTCAAATGATTTTCGACAGAATTCTGGTGCAAAACTGTTTAACTTTTTTTGCAAAATATTTGCACAAATCAAATTTTGCAACTTTGTTTTATTAGCTTGGTTCTTGTACTGTGCATATGTTACGGGCCGCATGGTGGCTCAGTGGTTAGGGATCCTGGATTCAAATCTCACCAAGGACAACATCTGCTAGAAGTTTGTATGTTCTCCCCGTTTTTGCCTGGGTTTCCTCCCAAACTCCGAAGACATACTGATGGGGATTCCAGATTGTGAGCCCCATTGGGGACAGTTAAAGCGCTGTGGAATATGATGGCGCTATATAAGCAATGTATAATAATAAAAATAATAATAAGCTTCTAGTACAGTAAGGCTTTGTTCACATCTTGCTTTTTTCTACCTATCAGAGGTATAGTGTACGAATAGCTGTAAGAAAAAAGTGTCCTAATTGCTTTGACATCGAAACACATTTTTTTTATCTGTCGGTGTTTCTATAAGGGATAGCTATAACATAATTGTTGTTTTTGTGGTAGTTGTTGTATGACACCAATACTATAATAAGCTGGTATGTCTGTAGGACTTTCTATGCGTACAAATATGTTCTGAATGTGATGTCACAACACAATGTCAAAAAAAGGTAGAAAAAAATCTCATCCATGTTTAAAGACTTCTGCAGGAGTGCGATAGAGGCGCAACGGGAACAGCTGACGTGTCGATAAAGCCGACCCCAAATCAACATCAAATCCTTAAAAAGTATTACATATAGTTATTTGGGGTTCAATTTTCCACTGACTACCAGGTATCTGATGGAGAACAGCCGCGAGACATGCAGCCGCGGGGACTCGAGCATATTATTCGAGCACGCCGGAGACACTTGGTTAGCACCCGAGCATGCTCAGATAACACCTTATCCCAGCACACTCGCTCATACCTAGCAGGCAGCTCTCCCGACCTGAGCGTGACAGCTGCAGAGAAACATACAAAGCAGTCACGCTCGGATCAGGAGAGCCGCCGGCCAGTCCCTTCACTGCATTCCAATCATGTTCCGATTTATACGGCAGTCTGACTGCGTCCTAACTGGTGACTATATGGGTACAATCACAAGTTATGGACAGTCATTCAACCCTACATTCATTCTTTGTTGAGAAAAAACCTTTGATAAAGTGGAAAGAGAGAAATTCAGCTCAGTTCTGCTGATCGGTGCGGGTCCCAGAGGTAGAACATACAATGATCAGTAATTTATCACTTGTCTTATGGATAGGTGATGCCTTGCAATGCCTTTAAGGGTGAAGGAATTGTATTTTTTTTTACATTTTTTTTCTATTTTAGTAACAGCGCCACTCTTGTTTATTGGCCGTGTCTGGTATTGCAGTTCACCCCTTTCTCTTTTCAAGAGCAGGGCTGTTTCTGATAAAAAGTAATTTTCTTTTGTATTAATCTCAGAAATCTCTCTGGCTACAGTCTTGTTATTTTGGGGGAAGTTTACAGATTGTTGCTGAGGAACAACTGATACATTTTTAAATGGCTTATGACTAATTCCAGCAAGAGCAACCATTCACTTTGACATTTCTCGAAACATGAGTAAGCTCACTTTTCCGGTGTTATAAATTCCTAGCACTTCCTTTCAAGGGTCACAAGTGGTCCCCCGTGTGTATGGAATATACACAGGGTCTGAATTCCTCAATCATAAAAATAATTGTAGAGATAAGATATGTTGCTCTTTTGTATACGGCCTGTCCTTTTACATATGGCACGCTGTTAACCTACATGCTGGAAAAGTTCCTGATCTATACTTTGAAGTAGAAGTGTCACCAGGTCAAAAGTTGGCAATTTTTCACTCTTATTTTAGTCCCATTGTTTCTCTGAATATTCTTTTTTTTGCTTTTTTTTTATCCACCAAACGGTACAAGAGACATTGGCCTTTTTATTTGGTGCTTCCTTTTATGGTCTTTTCAGAGGGGGCGGGCTCACAGGATCCTCAGGGGCGTGTCTTTAGGCTGTCCTGCATTATTACTCTTTGAGTAACGTCCCCTTGGAGAAGACCATAAAAATTTGCACCAAATAAAAAGGCCCATGTCTCTGAAACCATATAGTGGATTAAAAAAAATACTAAGGGGAGCATGGGGAATAAAAACAGAGCAAAAACTGAACACTTTTGACATTGTGATTGGTCCTCTTCAACATTCCTATAGGTTCTCATTTACCAGACAGAGGCCAAACTTGTGTCTTTTTAGCCCCTGTCTGGACAGTATGTGATTTCCATTGTGTATTTAACTGTACCCTATACTGAGAGCAACTGCAACGTCTCCATATGGTGGATGGATGCTACTGCAACCTCTCATACTATAGTAACTGTTGGGTATATACACTGCTCAAAAAATTAGAGGGAACACTAAACTACCACATCCTAGACATCACCGCATTAAATATTCCAGTTGCAAATCTTTATTCATTACATAGTGGAATGTGATGAGAACAATAAAACATAAAAATGATCAATGTAAATCAAAATTAATATCCCATGGAGGATTGGATTTGGAATGATACTCAAAATCAAAGTGGAAAATCAAATTACAGGCTGATCCAACTTCAGGTGAAATGTCTCAAGACAAGGAAATGATGCTGAGTAGTGTGTGTGGCCTCCACGTGCCTGTATGACCTCCCTACAACGCCTGGACATGGTCATGATGAGGCGGCAGATGTTATCCTGAGGGATCTCCTCCCAGACCTGAATTAAAGCATCAATCAACTCCTGGACCGTTTGTGGTGCAACATGACGTTGGTGGATAGAACTAGACATGATGTCCAAGATGTGCTTGAGTGGATTCAGGTCTGGGGAACGGGCAGGCCAGTCCATAGAATTGCCTTCCTCATGCAGGGACTGCTGACACACTTCAGCCACATGAGGCCTAGCATTGTCATGCATCAGAAGAAACCCAGGACCCACTGCAGCTGCATATGATCTCACAATGGGTCTGAGGATCTCATCCGAGTACTTAATGGCAGTCAGGGTAACTGTGGCTAACACATGAAGGACTCTGTGTGGCCCCACAAACAAAATGTCTCCCCACACCATTACTGATCTACTGCCAAACCGGTCGTGCTGGAGGATATTGCCGGCAGCGGAACATTCTCCATGGCGTCTCCAGACTCTTTCATGTCTGTCACGTGCTCAGTGTGAACTTGCTCTCAACCGTGAAGAGCACAGAGCGCAAATGTCAAATATGCCAAACTTGGTGTTCTCTGGCAAATGCCAATCACCCTGTAAGCACAACACCTACTTGTGGACATCGGGCCCTCATACCACCCCCATGGAGTCTGTTTCTGACAATTTGAGCAGACACATTGATGTTAGTGACCTGCTGGAGGTCATTTTGCAGGACTTTGGCACTGCTCCTCCTGTTCCTCCTTGAACAAACGAGGAGGTAGCGGTCCTGCTGCTGGATTTTTGCCCTCCTATGGCCCCCTCCATGTCTCCTGGTGTACTGGCCTGTCTCCTAGTATCTGCTCCATGCTCTGGACACTATGCTGACAGTCACAGCTATCCTTTTTGCCACAGCTTACATTGAAGTGCCATCCTGGATGAGCTGCACTACCTAAGCAACTTCTGTTGGTTGTAGACACCGCCTCATGCTGTTGTACTGTACTGTGCCTCTAGGGATGAGAGCAATGACAAAATGCAAAAGTGATCAAAACAACAGACAAAAAGGATGAGAACAGAGAAATGGTCTGTGGTCACCCCCTGCAGAACCGCTCCTTTATAGGGGTTGTCTTGCTAATTGTCTATGATTTCTACCTGTTATCTGTTCCATTTGCACAAGAGCAGGAGAAATTGATTCACAATCAGTTTTGCTTCATAACTGGACAGGTTGATTTCACAGAAGTGGGATTGACTTGGAGTTACACTGTGTTCTTTAAGTGTTCCCTTTATTTTTTTGTGCAGTGTATATCATGACTGTATATGTCGATAGGAAACTTGAAGGTTCAAATTCCCAAATCAAAGCCAAGTGTTCTTCTGTGGCGGAGAAGCTTTTAAACCCTATAAAGATCCATGGCCGAGATGTGTCTTCTCTCTATTTATCATCTATAGCATGGCACATACTATATACTGTATATTACTTTGTGCAATACACTGTTAAACATTGTAGAGGTGATACTATAAGAATATGAAACAATTTATGTGAATTTGTCCCAGAATTTTCATTGAAAATCTACAAGTGACACTTAATGTTTAAGACATTGTGTCCTTCCCGGAACAATCGCTGGAAACTGCTACAATGTATTTAATACAATGTGTTGTGTCTCCACCCGCAATATGAACAAATGTTGCACAGCTTCTTATTCACGTAAAAGGTTTTCTTTAGTTCTATGGAATCTCAATCTTCTATTCATGTCGTGGGCTGTGGTTACAGCCTAGAAAGAATAATTTGCGTTATTAGGATCTGACATTTCAATGGCAGCTTTCTCTGCGTTCATGGTCCGTCACCTCTGACTTTTATTCGTTTTTGCACTTCTGTACTTTAGCTGTATCCTTTCTAGGACTGCTAATCCTGTTGTGATCTTTTCCTTTGCTTTAGTTACATTTTTTCACCGTGAGATAATACACCATTATTTCACCCAGACGCATCAGCGTATAAAGAACGTCATGGACGTATTGATGATCCATCCATCGATCCACAACACGGACTGTGGGGTTCAGGGGATGATCACATCTGTAAACCTGTGATCACTTATGGGCAGCATCTTGGCTTTGCAGCGCTCGGGTCCTGGGTTCTAATCCAACCAAGGACAACACCTGCAAGGAGTTTGTATGTTCTCCCCGTGATGGCGTGGGTTTCCTCCGGGTTCTCCAGTTTCCTCCCACACTCCAAAGACATACTGATAGGGAATGTAGATTGTGAGCCCCGATGGGAACAGTGACGATGATGCGCAAAATGCATTACAGTTTAGTAATTATCTAACACATGTATTGACTTAAACCTGCACATAAGGAGCTAGAAGTCAATTTGCAGCTAAAGGCATAGGGGGAGCCTGGAGCTCAAATAAAATGGACTCTAATTCATCATTCTTGGCTTCAACACCAGATGTTGAATTCTCTATTTCTGCGGCTCATCTGCTCTAAGAGCAATCTGACATCATCCTTCCGGGTTACATACAGTGGGTACGGAAAGTATTCAGACCCCTTTAAAGGGTGCTTCTACTCAATACTGAGCAGAGGGTCTGAATACTTATGACCATGTGATATTTCAGTTTTTCTTTTTTAATAAATTTGAAAATTTTTTTACATTTCTGTGTTTTTTTTTTAGTGAAGATGGGGTGCAGAGTGTACATTAATGAGAAAAAAAATGAACTTTTTTGAATTTACCAAATGGCTGCAATGAAACAAAGAGTGAAAAATGTAATGGGGTCTGAATACTTTCTGTACCCACTGTATCAGCACATCTATGCTGCACTTATTTCCTCTTCATATATTATACATAAGACCTTAATGGGTTATTGTAATGATCTTCAGGACCACACAGCTCTCTTGGCTCCCGGATATCTGCTTGTCGGGGGAGACTCCTAGTGATTGATAAGTTGGACCAGCAGCATGGTTGAGCTGCTAGCCCGAACTGTGCACTCTCCTAAGCTGCAGGCGGAGGCAACTTTGCCACTGCAGCATTGGAGGAGAGCAGGGACACCGACGCTGGGCAGATTCAGAGTAGCGCGTACAGGCACGATGCTCCTTGGCTAAAACACCGGTCACCTCTGATAAGACTACAGAGGTGGTCGGTAAATGCAGTAAACTCTAGAATTAAAAAAACCCCTCTCTTCTTGAGAACGTAGAGGATTTTTAACAAGAGAAAAATTGCTAAGTTATTTTTTTTACTGGCACTTTGCAATTTTACCCATTTAGAAGAAAACAACTTTAAGACGGATTCAACCTTTAAGAGTTAATAACTTTGTAGACCAGTTCTTGCTTGACAGCCGGAAAGTTACAAAATAAATGATAATAAGGCAACTATTACACTTTCATGATATAAGGAAATAGATTTTAATAAAAATGATCAGTGAAAGTTAGAAACAGAAAGCAAGGCAGAAGATTCATTAAGATGTGTGCCTTTTAATTAGTTTGGCACGTCTTCAGGCCGCTACTGAAAATAATGTCCAGTCCCTTGACTGGCGTACACATCTGTAGTAATTTACAACACTTTTGGGAGTAAATTATTATGATTTTGTCTTTTGGCAATTCCATTCACTTTTTTTTTTTAAATTATCAAAGATATTCGGGAGTAGTGTAAAAGATGGCAAAGATTTTCTGCACAAACACACACGGAAAAAAAAATACCGCAGCATAAACAACACTATTTACACCAAGTGGGCACATGGTCTAAACTCTAAAGCACATATGTCAAACTCTGGCCCTCGGGGTGAGTATATTTGGCCTGCGATGCCAAGTAAATCCCCCACCCGACATCACATTTTCAATTATATTGGCATCCTAGAAGATGATACAGTTGAAAGCAACAATGGAGTGAGGAGCGTCAGATGACGCTACCTCTCCCATCATTACCCCTCTGCATCTGACATCTCAGCCCAGTGGGTGCGATGACGTCATAACAACGCACCCACTGTACCGAGGTCTGCAGACGACCTGAAGACACCCTGAAGAGACCGGAGCAGTGAAGGAATGGGCAGAGGTGAGGTTTTTTTTTAATGTGGGGCCTATTATACTGTATGGAGTACTACGTGGGCCCATTATACTATATGGAGCACTATATGGGGCCATTATACTGTATGGAGCACTATATTTGGCTATTATACTGTATGGAGGACTATTTGTAGCCATTATACTGTATGGAGGACTATTTGTAGCCATTATACTGTATGGAGCACTACATGAGACCAGTAAACTATATTGAGCACTATATTGGACCATTATACTGTATGGAGGACTATTTGTAGCCATTATACTGTATGGAGCACTATATGGGACCATTATACTGTATGGAGCACTCTGTGGGGCCATTATACTGTATGGAGCACTATGTGGGGCCATTATACTGAATGGAGCACTTTCTTTTTTGTGGTCATTATACTGTATGGAGCACTATATGGGGCCATTATACTGTATGGAGCACTTTTTGTGGCCATTTTACTGTGTGGAGCACTATGTGAGGCCATTATACTGTATGAGCACTATGTGAGGCCATTATACTGTATGGAGGACTATTTGTAGCCATTATACTATATGGGGCTATTATACTGTATAGAGCACTATGTGGGGCCAATATATTGTATAGAGAACTATGTTGGGCCCATTATACTGTATGCAGCAGTTCTTTTTGTGGCCATTATACTTAGTGGAGGGCTGCCTGGGGATCACTGTTGGGACATCATACTGTGATGGGTCACCATTCTTTGTCAGGGGGATCGAGGTGGGGAGCAGTAAGGTCATCGTACTGTGCGTATGGAAGATACTATGGAGGAATTCACTGTGGGGGTATTATACTGTGTTTGGGGGCACATTTTTTGCATTATACTTTGTTATCTGTATTATTCAAGATTTTTTATTTTTTGTTATTACATATTTTAATTAGTCCACTGGGCCATATGTTTTTTACTTCTCTTACATAACATATTATTCCAATATTTTATTTTAAGATGTATTAATTAAAATGTGCTTTGTTCGTGGGACAATTCCTGGTCTAAAGCGACACTATCTGCTGCCTATGCAACACTTGCTATGTGCACTCGACATCTTTTAAAGGCGGATTCCAACACGGAAACCGCCTGAAAAAGCTGTAAAAAAACAATGTTGAAAAATAATGAACCTATGCAATCCTATATAAAAACGATTCGCTGTTAATATGTGCAGGCGGTTAAAAGAAATGACTGGTCCATTCTTCTAGCGTTTTACTTTACGATACAAGACAATGGGAAAGCTCAAAAGGTGACCAGAAGCCAAAAAAGAAAAAAAGACAAAAACGTTGGCCTCCAAAAACTGAACGGAAATGTGTCCAAATCTTGTCAGTGTTTGCATTAGATTATTTCACAAAAAGGCACGTCAGTCATGGTAAATACTATCTGGTCACATAAATGAAAGCACTCCAATAATGGGGACCACCCTGGAAATTACGTGGCTTTGTGTTTTCTAAGAGGGTCACTGGAAATTACAGTACCATGAAACTGCATAGACTGTGCCACAAAACAGTTCTCTGCAGGAACGGACAGAAACTTCTATAACAGTTACTGATGATGATTATACAGCTCCTGTCATATAGGTATATTGTAGAAGATCATACTGCAGCTTCAATAATTGTCTACATTAAATCTTGTGATATAGGTGTAAGAATTATTACACAGTCACATAAGGAAGCAAGAGATGGTGCTTTCCTTTGGAAATGATTGCACCTGTGCTAATGGAAGTGTATATCATCTACATTTCTCTTCATTATAAAGGTGCAGATATAAGGCAACCTCACAAAATCATATGGAATGGATTTATTCTTTTCCATCAGTTTATTCCATGACTTCAGGGGTTGTACCTAAAAAACAGAGGAAAACGTACATGTTTGTAGTGCAGTATCCTTCTCACCTGGAAGCTGAAGCTCCTCGTTGCCACATTTTATGTTAAAAGTCAAATTATTAAGAATGCTTCTACTAGTAAAGGGGTTTTTGTACACTTTCATACTGGTGACCTGAACTTACCAGCTACAGATGTTTATATCCAGCTGCTGCCGGAGTTGGTAACAGCTGACGGACCCTCACCAATTTGATATTGATGACGTACCCTATAACCAGGTCATCAATATCAAGGTGGTACAAAACCCCTTTAACCAAGCATAAAAACAGAGTGTGAAGGTATTTTTCAAAACAACACAACCTTAAAGGGGTTGTCCAGGTTTTGGTCCAAGTCTTCAGTCAGTCTATGTGACTGAAGTCTTGTGAATCTTCACAACGCACGCCGTCAGAATTCTCCGGTGTCGGTGCCAGGAATATAGCGGACACATGACTGCAAGTATGCGATTTGTATACATGCGATCACGTGCCGACTAGAAGGAGCAGCCTCACTCAATACAAGTGACTTGAGCGCTGTTGGACACATGTAGTTGGATTCTGGCTGGTAGAATGCTAATCACATACTGAAGGACATGTGCCCACCACTCCTGGAGCCAGCACCAGAGAATCTATACATTGCATCCTATTAGGATACACAAGTCTGCAGTCACATAGAGTTGGGGAGTGTTTTTTTAATTAAAGTATTTGTGTATTAGTTTATTTTTCTTTTTTTTTTTTGGGTTAGTAATGGGGGTGTCTGATAGATCCCTCTCCATTACTAACACCAGCTGTGTTTTTGGACAATTCACAGCTGACATCAACCCCAACTACCATTACCCTGATTACCAACGTACTAGGGCAATTGGGAAGAGACAAGGCTAAGTGCCATAATTGGTGCCTCTAATGTGATGCGCCACCTCTGGGGCGGCCGTGGACTGGTATTTTTAGGGTGGGAAGGTCCCAATAACCAAGGACCTTCCAAGCCTGATAATATCAGCTCACAGATTTCTGTTTTACTGTTGCCGGTTGCAAAAAATAGGGGATACGTATTGTCATTTGTGCTGCCGAAAAAAATGGACATGTCTATGTGTCGTTCACACAGTTTGTGTGAAAACAAGGACATGTGCGCAGCCCCATAGATTCTAATATATATGTCTCTGGTACGTGTGAAAAATGACATCACATGTAGCGGAAACACGGTTGTGTGAAAGGGGTCCTAAACAAATAAATTATGTCAACACTGATCAAACAGCAGCTAGAAGCTGTGTAACATCATAACTAGCAAGTATGTCAGAACTAGCATCACAGCCAGCTATGTACAGCAGTAGCACAGGCTTTACAGCAACAAATTGGAAAGAAGTAGCTATTGAAGTATAGTTAGAAAGTTGCTTAATTTTAGATTTAGGATGCAAAAGCATGAAAAAAACTTTGTGTAAAAAGGTGTAAAGGTGAAAGAATATTTTATGCATCAAATCTACCTTTTTCATCAGCATTAGTCATCTCTCTCAGGCATTCATTTGGTACATCTGCTGCACATCGTCTGTGGACATTAAATTGGCAGTCTGTAGAGAATAGATTAATACATTATTTTTAGGCTTATACAGTGCACTCCTTGATGCAAATATGAAAGACAATTAATTATTCCATCATCTATTTATGTCTTAACTGCAAAAATTTATATATGGGATGTTGATTGCAAATTTATGGCAACTGCAATGTCTGAACTCAGCATGATTTATCGTTTTTTTTTCCAGTTCTAAAAATATCACTTGGCTACTAAACATCACATAAAAGAAGAATTATGTCTGTGTTTTATTACTGTATATTTTGTTGATTTTGTTTAGCTTCTAGATTGCTTTTTAGACATATAGGGCTGACAGGGCATGTAACATGGGTGCCAACGGAGGGGCCAAGTAGCTGGTCTGTCCAGGCAAAATATTAAGATAATTGAGCTAGGCAACTATCTGAATTTTTGCCCCAGTGAAGGAAACCTACCTACAAAACTTGTGAATTCCAACAAGCACCACAGGGAACTACCAGAAAAAAAGATTATTAAATATTCTGGTTTCTCAAAATCTCACTTGTATAGGTTATGTGCAGATGACATTTTTCTCACGTGAATCCTTTCCGAAACCAACTAAATAGTGCAAACCGAGTGATTAAATGAATGAATATATGCGTTTCTCTGTAAAATGCTCTCACGACCGCGAGTGTCGACACCGCTGGAACAGAACCGGTAAGCAATGTGAGTATAGGTTTGTTCATTTTATTGGGGCTGAACATTAGGTTCAATAAGACATTTAAAATAAGGTAAACAAGCACTAAACAACTTATAACATACTTTTTCAAGCTTATTCAGCGGACCAGCAGTGTACGGCTTGCCAAATCCCGGGTGCAACACCTGAAAACGATCAGCATCGTACAAAG
>VIAB01002428.1:60505-74364 GCA_009801035.1 Oophaga pumilio
CGACGCAGGTCAGTGCAACGCTAATGTGAAACCAGCCTAAATGCTTAGCGGCTGCCGTGACCTAGAGATCCAATCTATACCATGTAATGAGCACTACAATGCTCGAGTGCTCGGTACTCGAATCGAGTAGTTCGGACGCTCAGACGAGCTCAACTCGAGTCATGAGTAAAAAGAAAGTCAATGGGAAACTTGAGCTTTTTTGCGGAAGACCACAACAGGAAAGCTGGAGAAGAGGGGGGGTGGCAGAAATATTGCTGAAAGGGATGGAAATAGCACTGAAATGGGATGGGAACAGTATGAGACAGACGCCTGGATGCATTGCTGACTCTCAGGTCGCTGCTGGGAACAATGTTGTCAGAGTAATACTCCGCTTTTACGGACCGACAATAAAACATACAATTTTACAGGAAAAAATTATGGGAAACATTCTTTCCTGTATAATGACTTGTATATAAGGCAAATTTAATCCCTTAAGGACCAAGCCACTTCGTAGGTTAATCACTTGGCCTCATTTTTTAAAATCTGATCAGTGTCACTTTGAGGTTATAACTCTGGAATGCTTCAACGGATCCCACTGGTTCTGAGAAAGTTTTTTCGTGACATATTTTACTTCATGATAATGGTAAAATTTATTTAATATGACTGGCGTTTATTTGTAAAAAAAATCAGAAATTTGGCAAAAATTTCGAAAATTTTTCTATTTTAAAAATGTAAATTTTTTTGCCCTTAAATCAGTGCGTTATGTCACACACAATGGCTAGTAAATACCATTTCCCACATGTCTACTTTACATCAGCACAATTTTTAAAACATACTTTATTTTGTGAGGAAGTTAGAAGGGTTAAAAGTTGACCATCGATATCTCATTTTTCGAACAAAATTTATAAAACCATTCTTGTAGGAGCCACATCACATTTGAAATGACTTTGAGGGATTTATATATGAGAGAAAATACCCAAAAGTGACACCATTCTAAAAACTGCACCCCTCAAGGTGCTCAAAACCACATTGAAGAAGTTTATTAACCCTTCAGGTGCTTCACAGGGACTGAAACAATATGGAAGAAAAAAATGAAGATTTAACTTTTTTTCACAAAAATTTTACGTAAGACCCAATTTTTTTTATTTGCACAAGGGTATCAGGAGAAAATGGACTCTAATAATTTGTTCTGCCATTTCTCCTGAGTACGCGGATACCCCACATATGGGGGAAAACCACTGTGTGGGTGCACGGCAGGGTACGGAAGGGAAGGAGTGCAGTTTGACTTTTTGAACACAAAATTGTCTGGAATTGAGAGAGGACGCCATGTCGCGTTTGGAGAGCCCCAATGTGCCTAAAGAATGGAAATCCCCCACAAGTGACCCCATTTTGGACACTAAATCCCTCAAGGAACTCATTAGATGAACCCACAGGTGCTTCACAGAATTTTATAATGTAGAGGCGTGAAAATAAAAAATATTTTTTCCACAAAAATTATCTTTTAGCCCCAAATTTTTTTTTATTTTCACAAGGGTAACAGGAGAAAAGAGACCGCAAAATGTGTTATGCAATTTCTTCCGAATGTGCCAATACCCCATATGTGGAGGAAAACTACTATTGAGGCAGTGTAAAGCTCAGAAGGGACATATTGGAGTTCAGATTTTGCTTGAATGGTTTGAGGGTGTCATGTCACATTGGCAGAGCCCCCGAGGTATCAGATCAGCAGAACCTCCCAAAAGTGATGTCATTTTGTTCCAGTCCCACACGCTCGCTGCTTTGGGGTAATCCTTGACTCTGATCTCTCCTTCAAACCACATATCCAAGTCCTTTCCACTTCCTGCCGACTTCAACTCAAAAATATTTCCCGGATCCGTGCATTCCTCAACCTAGAATCTGCAAAAACTCTAGTGCATGCCCTCTTCATCTCCCGCCTTGACTACTGCAATCTCCTACTTTGTGACCTCCCCTCTTAACACTCTCGCACCCCTCCAATCTATCCTAAACTCTGTTGCCCGACTAATCCACCTGTCCCCCCGCTTTTTCCCAGCCTCTCCTCTCTGTCAATCCCTTCACTGGCTCCCTATTACCCAGAGACTCTAGTTCAAAACCCTAACCATGGCGTACAAAGCCATCCACAACCTGTCTCCTCCATACATCTGTCTCCCTGTACTTACTACACGCAACCTCCGATCCTCACAAGATCTCCTTCTCTGCTGCCCTCTTATCTCCTCTATCGCATACAAGATTTCTCCCACACATCCCCCCTACTCTGGAACTCTCTACCCCAACATGTCAGACTCTCACCTACCATGGAAACCTTCAAACGACACCTGAAGACCCACCTCTTCCGACAAGCCTACAACCTGCAGTAACCACCGATCCACCAAACCACTGCAGGAACAGCTCTGCCCTCACCTTCTGTGTCGTCGCCCAGCCCTTGTAGATTGTGAGCCCTCACGAGCAGGGTCTTCTCTCCTCCTGGACCAGTCATGACTTGTATTGTTTAAGATTACTGTACTTGTTTTTTATTATAAATACCCCTTTTCACATGTAAAGAACCATGGAATTAATGGTGCTATAATAATAAATAATAATAATTTTGCAAACTACACCTCTCAATAAATTCATCTAGGGGGGCAGTGACCATATTGACACCATATGTGCTTCACAGAAATTTATACCATTGGGCGGTGAAGAAAGAATAATTACATTTCTTCCACTAAAATGTTGTTTTAGCCCCAAATTTGTGATTTTTATAAGGGCTAGAAGGAAAGAATTGACCTCTCAGTTTGTTGTGCAATTTCTCCTACATGTAATCAGGAACTACTTTTGAGTCACAGTTCAAAGCTCAGAAGGGAAGGAGCGCCATATTACAGTGCAGATTTTACTGTTATGGTTTGAGGGTGCCATGACCCACTGGGAAAGCCCGTGAGGTGACAGAACAGCAGAAACCCCCATACGTGACCCCAATTTACAAACCACCTCTCAATGAATTCATCTAGGGGTGCAGTGATCATATTGACACCACGGGTGGGTCACAGAATTTTATACCATTGGGCAGTGAAGAAAAAAGAATTACATTTTTACCACAAAAATTTGGTTTTAGTCCCAAATTTTACATTTTCACAAGGAGAAATGGGTAAAAACGGCACCAAAATTTGCCACACAACTTTTTAATAAATTTAACATATATAACAGTTTATCTCGCTTATGCCTTTCCGTGACCTCATCATCCTATTAGAGCGTTATTCCTTTTTATTAGATAGGATATCTTTTCGGTCGGTAACGTGTTACACCAGTCGGCTATCCAGTCTTATAAATGCAGCTGACTAATGCAGGAGTGAGAGTTGTGTGTCTGGTGGCTGCACACAAGTGTCACATAATCCTTCTTACCAGAAATGTTGTGACGAGGAAGGGGAATAAAATGGTGGATGTCGTCTGCACAGCAGTCTGTGAGGTAATGAGCTTCTTCTTCCTACAATTCAGCATTACAGAGCAAGAGACAGGAAGTTCAAAGGGACAGAAAGCTTCTGCCAATAAGTAACTTCAGCCACCAGACGGCTCTGTATAAAGGGAACCTGTAACCAGAAGTAACACTGTTAACCTGCAGATATGGGGTTAATCAATGTGTAGGTTAACGGCGCTATAATGCTGCCAGGAGCCTGCACACAGCGAGGAAAAAATTATCTTTATTCCCCCCCCCCGCCAGTATTGTTTCAGTCATGGAGGCCGGGGCGGTTCTGTCACCGCTCTGAGAATACAGAGCGACTCCTCTAACCGCGTTCTCAGCCCTGACTGACAGCTGAGCCCCAAAGCAGAGCGAGTGTCAGTCAGGGTCGAGGACATGGTTACAGAGGTCGCTCTGTATACTCCGTCCCTGTGACTGAAACAATGCTGACAGGAAGTATGAAGATAATTTTCTCCCCGCTGCATTCGGCTACGTGCGGGCACCCTGCAGCAGAATAACGCTGTTAACTAACCTGCAGATTAACCCCATATCTTCAGGTTAACAGCATTATTTCTGGTGACAAGTTTCCTTTGATGCTGAATCTATGACACTCCCTACCTGTCATCAATGAATGACCCCATTCTATTCCTTAAAGCAGGGATGGGGAACCTCCTGGCCGTGGGCCTCTTACGGCCAATGACATTTTCTCCGGGCCAGCCGCCAGCCCTTCAATTGCCACAGACACTGCGTTCATTACTGAACGCTGCGGCGTATGGAATAAAGGATTACGGCCTGCGTCAGCACTTTGTGAGCGGAGCCACTGCACTGTGCTATCTGTTTTCAAGTCCAACTGATGACACCACCAGTGGCAGCCACTGCCCCTCCTGTGAGGTATGTGTTCCTTCAGCCCCTCATGTGATGTATTTACCTCAGCCCCTCCTATGATGTATGTGCTCCCAGCGTCTCCCGTGTTGTATATGCCAGTGTCTCCTATGTGATGTACATGATGCAGCCCCAGTGTCTCCTATGTGATGTACATGCTGCAGCCCCAGTGTCTCCTATGTGATGTACATGCTGCAGCTCCAGTGTCTCCTATGTGATGTATATACTGCAGAATCCAAACTGCTTGCGTTCAATAAGCGTAATGTGAGCAGAGATGGATTTCACCCTGTGAGGAGACCTGCAGTGTAATGTACATCTACAGCTCTGGCAAAAAATAAGAGACCACCACATCAAATCCCTGTCATGGGCAGCCCATTCTCCAGACCTGAACCCCATTGAAAAACTCTGGAATGTGATTAAGAGGAAGGTGGATAGTCACAAGCCATCAAACAAAGAAGAACTGCTTACATTTTTGACCCAGAAGCAGCGTTGAAAGACTGGTGGAAAGCATGCCAAAACGCATGAAAGCTGTTTTTAAAAATCATGGTTATTCCACAAAATATTGATTTTAGAACTCTTTCTGAGTTAAAACATGAGTATTGTTGTTTCTAAATGATTATGGACTTGTTTTCTTTGCATTATTTGAAAGCACTGCATTTTTTAAAAAAAAAAATTTGACCATTTTTCTTTGTCAGAAAAAAATACAAAATTTATTGATTGGAAATTCGGAGACATGTTGTCAGAAGTTTATAGAATAAAAAAGTAATTTACATTTTACTCAAAGATATACCTATAAAGAGAAAAATAAGACAAACTGAAAATTTGAAAGTGGTCTATTAATTTTTGCCAGAGCTGTATGTTCAGGAACTTACTGCTGCGAGCTCTTTGCAAAATTTACTGCAAAGAGTTGATTGCGCTCCAGACCAACACAAGTCTGGAAAATCAGTTGTGAGTAGCAACATCATCAATACCATGTAACATCACAGCCACAGCTAAGAGAAGCAGCTTCACCTGTCACATTAGGGAGTTAATTACATGTTTGACCAAATATAGCAAGGTAATTTTCAAGTTGATAATTTTGTACGGCCTCAGAGTGACAGTCTAGTCAAATGGCCCCTGGCAGAAAAAAGGATCCCCAACCCTGCTTTAAAAGTAGATTTCAGTAGAGCTCAGATATTGGTCTGAGGAACATCTTGGGTTCTTCTCCTCTGGTCATCCTCACCTCTACTTTGCAGACATTTCCGTCTTTGCTAGGCAATGTTGACCAAGTGGCCACTGCTTTCTGTGGGTTTGACAGTCTTTGACAAGAACTAGATCACCAGTGTTGAGACTGGACCTTGTAGATTGCCACTTTGTCCGTGGTTGCAGCGTAGAGAAGTATTGCTCGTGCCACCTGTCCCAGAACGTGTTTGCAAGACTTTGTACCTGTCTCCATTGTCACTTGTAGAGGTCTTTGACATCAAATTCTTCTGGAGGAGCGCTGAATAGCCCTGTTTTCAGGGTAAGGAGAGTGGATGGAGTCAATAATAAGGGCTCTTCAGGGTCATTCGAAATCAGAGCTGGGTCATGCGTTTATTATAGCTACAACTTTGGTCATGAAGGTGATAAAGCTTTTGTTGGGAGTTGCCTTGCTGTGCCCGCTTGCAGAAGAGTGGAGCCAAGAATTCTCCCAACTACACCAACCATTCTTTCCCAAGATCCTCCCATGTGAGGAGTGAGGTGGGTTGAATGTCATGTGCAACTGTGGACCTTAAGGAATCTCTTAATCGTTTTGTGGTCCAGATTTGAAGAAATTCCTAATTCTTTGGCTGTACCAAAAAAAGTTAGTACCTCTGTCTGAACGTATGTGTTTGATAGAACTTCAGATGGCAATAAATCATCTGAGAGCATTGAAACTCGAAGTGTCTAGGGACACAATGACCTCAATATGGAGAGCCCTGATAGACATGCAGGCGAATATGACTGCCCAATGTTCACTATTGGCTTGATCGTTTCTAGTATGTCAGGTAACAACAGACCAAGGTCCAAACACATCAAGACCAACACTGGTAAAAGGAGGGTCCGTGCCGAGTCTGTCTACTGGTAGGTCTTTTGGGTTTGAGTTGAACCACGAGGTTTATGACAGGTAATACTGCTGATGAGTTTCTTTGCGCCGACACATTGACGCTGGTCAGATCCAGAGCAGCGCGTACAGGCTCTATAACAAAGATCTTACAAGCACTCTGCTCATTGCCTAACAGACCGGCCACCACTGAAAGACTACAGAGGTGGCCGGTAAATGCAGTAAAAATCCATTTGTTCGTGAAAACGGAGGGGATTTTTAACAAGAGGAAAATTGCAAAGTTGTTTTTTTTTTACTGGCAATTTGCAAATTTACCCATTAAGGAGAAAACAGCTTTAAGATGGATTAAACCTCTAAGGCCGGCGTCACACTAGCGAGTTTGATGCGAGTTAGTTGCACGACTTTCTCGCATCAATACCCGGCACGGCCGCCCGCTCTCGGACCAGAGTGCGCGGCGGCATAGAAATACATGCAGCCGCACACTCTGGTCCGAGAGCGGGCGGCCGTGCCGGGTATTGATGCGAGAAAGTCGGTCGTGCGACTAACTCGCATCAAACTCGCTAGTGTGACGCCGGCCTAAGGGTTAATAACTTTGTAGACCAGCTCTTGTTTGATAGCAAGAAAGTCACAAAATAAATACTAATGCAATTATTACACTTTCATTATAAAAGGGAATAGATTTTATGAAATTTTATTAAAAAATTATCAGTGCAAATTGGAAACAGAAAACAAGGCAGAAGAACACACAGTAAAAAATATTTATCATTGTACATGGCAATGTGACATTAAGGGTATTCGTATACTTGGCGTTTTCTTTTTCTTCCCACAAGGGTGAGAGGTAAGCATGGATAAAGCACAAGGGGGGGAGGGGTGGAAAGTAAAACGGGATTGCAAATAATAGCAATTCCCAAAAATATCACCTGTGTTTTTTTTGCTGTATGGTATCTAAGCAGATGGCACAAACTGATGCACGTACAGATACTCTAAAATTGGGAATGTTGTTTTCCTCCCCCTCAAGGAAACAAAAAAAAGAGAAGCAGCACCCCTGATAAAATGATTGTCTGCTGAAACCATAGGATAGAATATAACATTGATCAGGAGGGTCCGAACACCCCACTATTTATTTATTTTCTATATCTGGAGAACCTCTTTAATTCATATAACGTAAAATGCTTTTTTTGCAATGTATTTTCTTTCTTTTCCAAAATTTTAATTTTGCAAATTGCAGGAGACTGGTATGACAGCCGGGAAATCTGTCCAGCTTATAGATCTGCTGCAGGGCAAGAAGGAATCCTACTTTATAGCTACTTCCCTATACAATCCCTATACAAGTGGGAGTGACTGTCGGCATAGCGTATGTATGCATGCATAATAATCACACTGTGTACTCGCAGGGTTTATTTCTTTCCTACCCCACCATCATCCCTATTATATTCCTTACCCCTGCCTCTCGCCTTCCCATAGAAGCAACCACTCCGACCTGACCATAAATGCATCGCCGCTTACGACCTGATTGGGGTACAGCTGAAAAACTAAATATATTCTGTAAAATATAAGGAGTAAAATGCAAGCTATTTGCAAAAGTTATTCCTGTTTTAATTCCTAAAAATATGAAAAAAAAAAGAATTAAAACAGACAAAATCTCCAAATGCGCTGCTTGTTGCTTTTCTTTGGAAATGATTGCACCAGTGCTAATGGAAGGGTATATCGTCTACATCTCCCTTCAATATAAAGGTGCAGATATAAGGCAACCTCGCAATATGCATATGGAACGGATTTATTCTGGTCCATCAGTTTATTCCACGTCTTCAAGGGTTGTACCTAAAAAACAGAGGAAAACGTACATGTTTGTAGTGCAGTATCCTTCTCACCTGGAAGCTGAAGCTGCTCGTTGCCACATTTTATGTTAAAAGTCAAATTATTAAGAATGCTTCTACTAGTAAAGGGGTTTTTCTACACTTTCATACTGGTGACCTGAACTTACCAGCTAGAGATGTTTATATCCGGCTGCTGATGGAGTTGGTAACAGCTGATTGTGGGGGGTGACGGACCCTCACCAATTTGATATTGATGACGTAACCTATAACCAGGTCATCAATATCAAGGTGGTGAAAAACCCCTTTAAGAAAGCATAAAAACAGAGGGTGAAGATATTGGCAAAACAACACAATCTTAAAAGGAGTTGTCCAGGTTTGGGGTTCATGTCTGAAGTCCCTCTATGTGAATCTTCACCACGCGTTGTCGAAATCCCCCATGTCGGGTGGGCGGGTGCATGACCCAAATTAGCGATTTGCATACATATGATCACGTGCCAACTAGACGTGCGCGGCCTCACTCAATACAAGTGAACTGAGCAATGCTGGACACGTCTAGTTGGAATGTGGCCGGTAGAATGCGAATCACATACTTGCCGTCACGCGGTGGTTTAGTAGACGGGTTGTTGGTGGAATCCGCTGGTAACCTGCAGATTGACGATAATATTTTTGCATGAATGGCAGGTGTGACTTTCTCTATTATTGATTCATCCAATCACTTTTTTCTGCATATATCTATGTGTGAGTATTTTTTTTTAATCATTTAATGTATTGTAAGAAATTTACTGTGAAGTCTCGTGCTGTAATCAGTTGATGAAATGAATGATGAATTCCTTTTGTATCTCCCTATCAGGTAAGTGTTGCTCGGAATAGTCCTTCCATATGTACAGTATAACAGTATTCCTAAGGATGTGGGAATTAACTACTTACCAGTCGGTGAATGAGCCTGAGCGCACAGCCTTTTGGCTACTGATCCACGTTTTTGGATGATCCAGTTGACGAGGGATCTCTAGGCTCAAAGTGAATTCCATCTCCAGTCAATCTTGATTGGAGCCATGGAGACAGCCAGACAAGATACCACCTTTCTCCAAGAAAGTTCCTGGCGTTTTTCTTCCAACCCTTGTCATAATCTCGGTCATTCCCGCTAAACCACTCTTTGGTTGTTGATCCACGGTAAAGAATAAAACAATGCAGGATGAAGAAAGCGAGGCAAAAGAGGAAGCCGACCACACAGGTATCGGCAACGAAGGCAAACATGAAAGCCGAGACGGAGACGTGACCTGCGGAGGACAGAAATCATAAGTTAGAAAACATGCGCGGAATAGAACACCACAGACAATTTATTTTGGAAATTGGTAGGGAGCAGTGATGAGCGAGCGTGCTCGAATACTAATAGAGATCAAAGATCAATATGAAGAGAGGGGGAGCAGGTGAGCTGTGACATCGCCTACTCTGAATGGTGGAGCCTGTGTTATCAGCTGTTTATAGAAGTGATACCTGTCATTGTAATCCTGTCTGTGACAATAATGAAAAGTCTTCTACATCGATAAAAGAATACAAGTCTAGTATTTGGCTTAGCACTCAAGTGCTCGGCCACACTAAGGGTGCACCAAATACCTGTGCTGTGCATTGAAGTGCTCGGCCACACTAAGGGTGTACTAAATGCCTGTGCTGTGCACTGAACTGCTCGACCTCATTGAGGGTGCACCAAATGCTTGTGCCGTGCACTGAATGCCTGTGCTGTGCACTGAAGTGCTTGGCCACACTAAGGGTGCACCAAATGCCTGTTCTGTGTACTGAAGTGCTCGGCCACACTAAGGATGCACCTAATGCCTGTTCTGTGCACTGAAGTGCTCGGCCACACTAAGGGTGCACCAAATGCCTGTGCTTGGTTTGAACAGTCATACCCTTTAAAAAACCTTTACCTGTAATGAACATCATCCATGGCAAAAGAAGCAAAAAGATGCTGTGGAAGCTGAAGCCCTGATGGAGCAAATCCATGAAAATTTCTGCATTGAGAACTGTGGCAAGAAGTAACGCCAGCAGCCCATTCAGCAATGCACAAAAGAAGTAGCGATAGTTTGAGTAGCCGACACATGTTCCAAGGAGGGTGCAATGGTGGTCACGTCGCAGTACGCACACGTTACAGTTATAACAGTGGTGGCATCTTGGCGGGATGTGGGTTTGGCAGCCATAACAATACCTACAGAAGACAAAAGGAATCGTCACAAGGGAGGCTGCAACAAAAATGGGGGATGGCAGAGGTCAATAAAAACATAAATGCCTGATTTTCAAGAGATGGCCTGACCCTCATTTCCTTACATTAGGACAGCCATTGTGTCATGAAGGCCTTAAAGGCAAGCGATCATCAGAAAATGACCTACTGCTTACATCGTGTTTTTGCGTTGAAATTGTTTTTTTTTGGGCAATGTCTTTCTTGATGGCATTTCCTATAACTACGTACTACGCTGCACAGATGGATTCACGCGGCTCGGTATAAAATCCTCAGAATATCACGTGAGGATGGATTATTACATAATAATAAAAAAGGAAGGAAGGATGGCAAGGGTTAACAGATTAAAGGTATGAAAAAAAAAATCTATGATTAGACGCTAATTCACACCAGTGGTCATTTTAGTGTAAAGAACAATCTAGTAAGTTACAATATACAGTAATATATACTCTGTATACTCACACCCAGCCCTGCCCCAGGCTCCCACGCTCCAGGAAGACGCCTTTAATAGTGGAATTACTCTGGACAAATTTCACCATATTTCCCACCACGTTAAATAAGAGGTACAATGTCACCCCTAGAAGGGGTAACTGTGCACCCCCCGGGGTAGTGAGGATTAAGTAAAACACTTCCAATGTCACGGAGGATACAAGAACGCACGTGATGACCACAGGTAAGACCTGTGCGGGGTCCAAGCGGCGGCACTGCATGGTGAAATACCTGAAAAAAAAAACAGAAATGGGGATCATGGATAAATAAGTATAGAGCAAAATCCAATGTATTTAGAAATATTTGTCCCACTGTGACACCATAGGAAATCATTACATTTGATGCGTGACACACGTCACCTGTGTAGCCTTATCCCTACAGAGAAGTAAATTGATTGTCATCAAGCATGGCATGTCAAGAGTGAGGAGACTTATAAGCCATGAATGGTCCTCTGGGAAAGTGAATATGCAAATTGTCTCTTCAGAGGAGGAGGAAGATGAAAAGAACTGTAGCGCCATCTATTGGAAGCAGAGATCCTAAAAGTCAATATCGAGTCTTTAATGAGCCTTGCAATATGACTTAGGATAAAAGCCAAAGCAGAATCTCAGTTTGCAGACACAGTGTTTGGGGCTGATTGCCCCTCATCAGTGCAAAGTATGACATCTGATTTGGCTGGGTGAGAGGCTCTGGAATTACAAATTTTGGCATTCAAATACTGGATTCAAAATACTGAGCGTGGGAACGTGGCCTTAATGTGCGGCGGGTGAGAGATGAGGAGACCAAGGTCTGTAAGATCAGATATGAGAGAGCTGGTAAGACAAGAGAGTGATCCATTGAGCCAAAAAGGGTCCAGGAGGAGGAGCATGAGGGATGGTTTGGCTTCGGCGGTTAGCAGACATCGGGGTGGAAAATGTAAGCAGCAACCTTACTAGTTGTTACGGGCAATTCTGCTTTTATATATAGAGAAGAGGGATTCATGGATCTGCAGACACCGAGGACATTTTAAGTCAGTTTTCCTTGTGACCTCGATGTCATTATTTGTACCAAATCCATCAAACTGCTGCCTCATTTTAATAAATCAGGGCCATGTGAAAAAATCACACTCCTGAGTCCTGATCACAAATGTTTCTCCATTTCTTACAGAGTTTGGGACTTTTTGTACAACATTTTTTAAAAAGTCAAAAGTTATAAAAATTCCTAAAAACTGTGAAAATTTCAGCACCCGCCTTTTCTTTATTTTTTTTACTACCTTATTTTGGAGCAAAAAATGCATTAAAAGTGCAAAGTGACGCCCAACTTTTAGAAATAAGTCTAAAAAATACATTTATACAAAAAATGCACCGAAAAAAACGGGGGAAAAAATAAATCCCCTTTTTTTTTCATTTCCTGCACTTGTACTTGCATTTTAGGGCATTTCCGTCACAGAGACGCACTGGTAACGCATGTATGCTTTTTTTTTTGCTTCTGATTTTCTGCATCTTATGCAAATCTATGAGGAAAATCTGCATAGAAAACTCAGCGCACCAGCAAGAGAAATTGACATGTTGTGGATTTGCGGGTCAGTCGCGTAAAAAAGACGCGCGGTGGGCAGGAGATCTCTATAAATCCCATCCACTTTGCTGGAACTGTAAGACAATGCGCTTTTTTGTGCATCAAATATAAGCAGCGTCAAAAACTCATTGTGTGCACACAGCCTAAGACGCCGCATTTTTAGAGCAGGACCCCAGCACCGCCATGTGCCCTCCACTGTACACAGGACCTGCCATCACCACACCCGGCCCTACACGAGCAGACGCAGGAGCGGATACCTACACGGACGCCCTGATGTCAGGTGTCACTCACACAGAGCTGCTTCTTCTGGTCCTGATCTGGAGTGACTGAAGGACCTTTCCTGACGTCATGATCATGTGACCAGTCCCTTGTGCGGGAGGAGTCAGAGTGTGTCAGCGCACAGCAGAGCCGAGTGTGCGTGTTCGTACTGCAGAGCAGAAGTTCCCGGACCGTCTGTAAAAATAGTGCGCTTCTGTTCCACTGCAAGAACACAAAAATGTGATTTTTTTTTAACCCCTTAATGACAACCAATACGTCTTTTTACTGACCTGAGATGTAAGACAATATCATCCCCATACAGGTGACAATCCAGCAGCTGTGGCTGTACACTATAGCTGACAACCTGCTGCATCACCAACGATCAGTGTTGGCACCGTCCATATCTGTTTAACCCTTTAGTTGCTGATGTCAAAAGTGACTACATCAAATAAATGGTTAATAGATTGTGGGGGCTTCTGTTTTAATCTAATTGACACACCGAGATCATGATTGTGTGGTCCTGATGTTTGCCATGGCCAAATAGCGGCCTTAGGGCCCCGTTACACTCTTCAATGTCCCAACGATCCGATGTGGATGGGATCGCTGGGACATCATTAGCTGATCACTGGTGAGGTGTCACATAGGCAGACGCAGCAGCGATCAGGACCAGCGAGCACGCTGGTGTCCAGGGTAAACAGCGGGTAACTAAGCACCGCGCGGCGCTTAGTTACCCGCTGTTTACCCTGGATACCAGTCCCAGCGTCTACTGTAGGGCGCTGGGAGCTCACTGATCGTTGGTCTCCCGCTGTCACACGCAGCGATGTGTGCTGCCCAGCGGGAGACCAACGATAGATTTATGGTCCAGTACATTCTGCAACGATTAACGATCAGCCGACTGATCGTTGATCGTTACTACGTGTCACACGCAACGATGTCGTTTCGACATCGCTGTAACGTCACCAAACCGGTTACGTTGCAACGATATAGTTAAAACGATATGGTAGCGTGTAACGGGGCCTTTAGAGCAGCGGTTCTCAACCTGTGGGTCGCGACCCCGGCAGGGGTCGAACGACCAAAACACAGGGGTCGCTTAAACTGCCTTAAAGCCATCGAAAAATACATATTTCCGATGGCTTTAGCCCA
>VIAB01002429.1:124865-135818 GCA_009801035.1 Oophaga pumilio
TGGCCAGGCACCGGGTGACGCACCTTCTTACATGACCAGGCACCAGATGACGCACCTTCTTACATAGCCAGTCACTAGGTGTTGGGATACTCCCGCAGTGTGGGGATAGATCCCAAGCATTATCTGATGCTGTGGTCCCCCATTCAGGTCTGGCCGCTGCAGTTGCTGCTCAGCACAGACATCAGTCTC
Organism: Oophaga pumilio; assembly: GCA_009801035.1. Lineage (NCBI taxonomy): Eukaryota > Metazoa > Chordata > Amphibia > Anura > Dendrobatidae > Oophaga > Oophaga pumilio. The sequence continues at coordinate 125,055 of VIAB01002429.1, forward strand.
AGCGTCTTGCTCAGGCTCATTGTATATGTTTGGTTACTGCTGGCTCTCCAGCCGAGTCTATGGGAACCAGTGATATGCAGGTGCAGCCTTGCGCTCTGGAGTCTAAGTCCAGAGATCATCTTACTGAGCATGTCCGTGATGTGGCGTCTTCTCATTGGTGGTCGGACGTTAGCTACTCTGGTGAGGTGGCAGTTCCGGATTGGCCCATGTCTTGGCCGACTGGACATGAGTGTTTGGGGTGGAGCCTAGCTTATAAAAGGCTCCCAGCGCACTAGTGTCATTTATTTTTCGTGTGTGTGGGTGGGGATACTCTACCACTCTGAGCATAGACCAACACAGACAAAGACTGTACACGTGGGCAGGTAACACACTTATGCGGTTCTGTACCCATGGCTCAACGCCTGAGCCTCTAGCCTGCTACATGCTTAGGGTGCTGGTCAGGCACAAGTTCGGTAGCGTCAGGACTGCGGTAACTAGCCTCTTGGCTTTGCATCTGTTTCATTCGTGTGTGCGGTCAGTTACAGAGCAAGCTCGACCCTTATGCTATATTCCTCTATGTGGGAACAGGGTAATGTACCTAGCGTGATGAGTTCTATCAGCTCAGCATCCGCTTCATTTGGTGTGCGGTGAGCACAGTTTAGTGGCAGAGCTAGCTTAATTCATGTGATAACTTTCCTGGGATGTTAACAGGGTATAGTGCTCAGCACCCTTAGTTGCGTATCCCTGTGATGTAACAGCGCTTGGTACTCTGCGTTCCGTTCACACTGAGGAGTTAACATGGAGTTATGTTTTCAGGATTTTCTTATTGCACAGCTAATGGAATTATCACTTGGGTAATACTAAGAAAATCCTTAAAACATGATCTGTTGGTTGCTCTTCAGTACTGGAGTTGAGGAACACTGGTTTAAAGCATCAATCCCTAGGCACGTCCCAGAGATCTGCCGCAGGGGATCTCCAGCATTAGTGATTTCTTGTCCCTGCTTCAGCCTGGAAGGTCTTCGCAGGGTAGGTGGGACACATTACATTGTATTTCCATGCTTTCTCTTTTGGTAATGTCTGGTGTCTCTCCCACCTTAGCAGGAGTACTGGGAAAGTTACTTCGTCATAATGTCATGACTACCTCAGTAGTATTCTACCTTTCTCGCATCTATGACCACCTTATTTTAGCTGGTTCATATGACAGTTTTGAGCTTTTACCTAAAACACGAACAGGCATCCCTTGTCCACAAATAACATTTTATTTTCAAATATTAACAAAAGTTTTATTTCACAATTGTAGTAAAAACAAGTTAGAAATACCCCATACACGTACACCCACTATACAACACAAGTAGTTACAGACGTTACGCTTCCTTTTTGGAATAAATAGTAAAAGAGCAGGTTTTCTATTAAACACGCGCTAGTGAACGGCGTAGGCATTATAAAACGGATACAAATGCTTACACAAAGAACATCGCCTTCGACTGGATCTTTCGCTCTAATGCGCGTTTCACAATGGAGGAAATTCAGGTTTGAAGAGCGATTTTGACTCAGCAGATCGAGCTAGGAAGTTCAGGAGACGGTTTCTGGGGTATCTAGATGAATGGTCAAACTCTTGACCTAGTTATTTCGGACATCACAGAGGATCCCATAGTCCAAACCTGGACAAATCTATTCTATAAGTTATAGGGTATCTAAAAAAGAAAAGTCCCCATGAGGATCGTGGCACGTAGGGTTTTGAGCCAGTTTCATTGGGAGCTTTCTCCATGAGAATACAATTCCCATCCAATGATGTGAACACTTAGGTGCCACCAACAATGATGTGCCCCATTTATGTTCCACTGTAGTTTTGGGATAGACTCCCTAGGACTAGCGGTCACTTCACAGTACATATTTCAGGCAGAATTTCCCTAAATTACATCCATCACAGATGAACTAATTTCAGCTATGGAATGTGAAAAAAGTCTGTTTCTTGGCACTGGTCTATGTGGCACATCTTCTACTCAAAACTCATGTGCTAACTATGCTTCAATGAGCAGCTATAATCATAAAAAAAAGGGATGCGCTGTTGACACTCCTAGAATTTAGCTAAGGGCGTAATCATATGACTATATAAATCAGGGCTGAGATCAGAACGCAGTGCACGGACTGGCCAGTGGCTCTCTCGACCCAAGCATGAGAGCTTCAAGTATTTCGATGCCGTGGCATGCTCTGGTCGCGAGAGCAGCCAGTCCATGCACTGCGTTCCAATCTTGGTCCGGTTTATACGGCCATCTTACCATGCCCTTACATTGAATACATTCTCAGTCAACCACCAACACTTTCCTGTTCAACTCTGCTGCTCGAAAGAGAAATTTTGCAATTTCAGGTCCCTATGAATCAGAAGTAGCGCCCAATATGTCATACCCTAAGTGAATCTACCTATTATAACAAACCTGCCTATGAAATGCTGGATCTGGCATACAAAGGATCATGGCACCAAAACATTTCACAAATCATACCAAAAAAAAAAAAATGACACCAGTGTAATCTATTCCAGATATTGTACTCACATTCTCAGTCTCATGGGAACAAAGTTAAACTTGCTGCTAAACTCTAAACACGACTAACTGAAGAATAAGAACTACTTCCAACAATCCACTTTTACAACATTGTATGATTAACACTTGTTTACAGTAACCCAACCCGACTATGAAGACTGAATACTCTTAGGACCCCCTTCTGTATCTATGGAAGATCCCTGTAATAAACACAGCACGTGGCTATACTGAGAGGAACACCACTAAAAATACAAAATATACATAAACACTTGTACACTAAGACCAGAAGAGGATCCCACAACAGGATCCAGATCCGGCATACAAAGTGTAGTCTTCTTCCCATAATGTGACGATGATGGCATCTACTCTATGAACAGAAGGGGTAAGCCGAGTTATAGGTTATACTCACATATAAGGTTGCTCCACTTCATTACTACTCAGACTTTCATCAATGCAGAGAAAAATAAATGTATATATTAACTTTCCGGTTAACAATTGTCTGTACATGGTGAGAGATAATGGGGTTCATAAGTTACAAGAATCCCAGCTTTCAGTAATCCATCTGATCTCCAGCGGTAATTTCCTACGTAGAAGGATGATAAATGTCCGGTGCTCACTTGGATAAAAATGTAAAAAAAAAAAAAAACTATTTTACAAAATCTAATAACATCCAACACATGGAGACAGAGAAAAATGCTCACTGACGGGTTTCAAACACATTCTTAGTCGTAGCACAAAGATTCCTGACGTGTTCGAAACCTGTCAGTAAGCATTTTTCTCAGTCTCCATGTGTTGGGTGTTATTGGATTTTGTGAAAAAGTTTTTTTATTTACTTTTTATCCACATTTGCGTGCCAGACATTTATTCTGCTGTGGACAACGCCGCTATAGAGTCAGAGTCCGTCATCTGAGCTCCTGGTGAGCTGGCGATCTTTCCTTCTTGTAATTTCCTATGTAGGAACGTCCATACCAGGATAGTAAGACAGTGGATATGTGAAAAGACTAGGGAAGGAGATCAGATGGATGTAGTCTACCTCCAGTGATCCACTATCAAATCTTCGTGTATATATACCTGCATGTGTTTCTACTACAGAATTAAACTTATGAATGCCCCATGTTTACTAGCAGCAGTCATTTGCAGGCTGCATCCATTTCAATATGCGGCGTAATAGAACAAATTATTATAGCACTTTACTTCCTCCCTGCCGCTGGAGCAAATTACATACATGGAGAGAAAAGGTTAAAAAAAAATAATAAAAAGAACTTGATTTTGTTACCTACATATGTAAATACAAGCCCATAGTGTGTTTGTGGAGCGAGCAGGCTAGATGATAATGTCCTGTGATTACAGCAGCCTTTACGGGGGAGTGTGATGTGTTATAACAGGCTGCTAGGAATAGTGCCAGGGGGCAGCTTCACTGTCTACAACATGGGCGACAAGGATAGCCACTTCCCGTCAGTCAGTTAGAAAGAGGCGGTCGGCAGGTCTAACAGGTGGGATTTGTATGAAATGGTTTACGGAATGAGGATGTAAAAGGACTAGAGTTATGCGCAAAAAATCAAGACTTTGTAATAAAGATACAACAATACCAGCAGCTTCTCCATCACCAGCAATAGTTTGCAATATAATAATTTAGAAACCCCTAAATAATGAGTTATTAAACTACTGTTAAATAAATCCCTCTTGGTTCTAAGAGAACATTAATTTGCAAATTAATTCATAATATAGAAATGATAAATGGAGTGTGTACAAATAGATCATTTCATTCATGTGGAGGTTATAAATACTTTGCTAAAACTTCTACAAAACAATATTTGGCAAAGACAAATACATGAGCGATAGAGGACATGGAGATATGATGTGACGCTCTGCACTACTGGCCCGTATGTGTATCTATACTAGAATGTGTAAATGTACAGCAGACGGCGCACATCTCACAGAAGGGTGGAAATATAGTGAAGAAAATGTGATTCCCCTTTAAGGGGTTATCCGAGATTGACATATTGAAGACTCATTCACTGTATGGGGCATTAACATCAGATCGGTGGGGACCCGGCCCCCAGCACCCGCACTGTCCAGCCGACTGTTTATAACGTACAGACCTGGAACAGCACAGCGCTGTCCATCGTTAGTGGCCACTCCTGGGTACTGCAATTTATCCCTCATTCATCCTACAGATAGGTCATCAATTTATTAAGACCCGGACACCCACTTTAATGATGGGACCAAGTGACTGGATGTATGGAATGTGAAGGTGACACACTGCTAATTTATGGCACTTGTGGTCTACACGGACCGACGACCCGAGAACACATTTACTATATGGGGTCGGAGAACATTCTTTTGGACGAGAAATGAATGTAAACAAGGGTGGCAGCCATGAAGACTTCTTAAATTTGAACTGGGAGGATTACACACCCAGTCACTGACTCCTCAGCATCTCAGCTAAGGTGGCAATGAGGGTATGTAATCCCCCTGAACAAGCACTACTCATGTACAAAGCTGGAGTCATCCTGCTGTGAGAGATGTGAATGATCTTATGGTGTAAGGCTGGCACAACACATGAGAAAGTGGTGGCCCAAACACCAATTCTGCAACATCTTGGTTTACACTTCTGCTGGGAGCCTAAGTCCCTGGAGAAAGGATTGGGCATGTTCACATCCAACTGCCCGATTTCTCTCTCCGTCTACATTTCCCATCAGGGGAGACCTATACATTAGATGGTTGACCAGTCTGGCCAAAATAAAGGGAACTGACCTAAAGGACACGGTGTTGTCCCTTATTCCGATGGCAGGTGAAGCACAGAGAGGGGTCACCAAGTGGGACCATGCTCACCATGAATGAATGGCCCCTGGTGTTGTAGAACTCCCCCCTACAGGCTACAGGTATATGGTGGACGTCACAACACATAATCCCGGTGATGACTACTAATGACATTTTCCCACCACTTACATTTAGGACATATCGTTTAGATGATTGGTCTGTATAATGGCAGGGGCGCCAAATCGTGGCTAAGAAAAAGAAGCTGCAGAGCTCGGAGGATCTCGGCACTCGGAGGAGACAATAGCTTGGTCCATTATGGATTATGGGATGACCTTGGATCTTCCGAGGAAAGACTGGCACACCCGACAAAAACTGAAGGAGACTAAAGGCAGAAGAGCTCTGCAGCCGCCATTATATTAGCAGCCCCACTAATCATACATTTATGGCATATCCAACTAATTAGTCCTAATTTCAGTGATGGGAAACTACTACTGCCATTTGACCATGTACAGATGTAGCAGAGTTTGTTTTTCCGATCAGGTCAGTGGCTGGACGCAAGTCTCTAATGAAGTCCTAAGAGGGAACCTGGTCACTTTTCACAGCCATGAAGCTGCTATCTACGTACACACACATGTATGGGGGCGTCCGTCAGCATTGTGGGGGCCTGGCAGTGCTGGTACATCAGGAATGTGATACGCGTAGTTAGGAGAGGTATATTTTTGCATTATGTAACCAGTAAAATCATGGAATATTTTAACTGAAAGCTTTGAAATTATTCTAATATTATGTACTGAGGTGTTATTATAATCGGTTTCTCGCCCAGATATTTAGCCTCCCGAGTGATGGCCATTTAGATGACCCTTCTTCAAGCCAGAGAGGGTGGTAGTACTCCGACACATGGTGGGGCGCACCGGCACGTGTCTGGCCGCGCTAAAAAAAAACAAAAAACTTCCTATAAAAATGTATAAATAAAATTATTAATTCTTGTAACAGACTCTGCCTATAACGTAAAAACCAGCTATGTTCCCTGTGCAAAAGAGATTCAGCCACCATAGCGCTCAGGTTTTAACTTTTCGGCTGTTTGAGGGGAGAAAAAAAAAAAAAAAGCATTTTGGCTCAAAGGGCAACAAAATGTTGAAAATTAAAAAAAAAAAATCTGAAAAAAGGAGTTTGCCACTGTGGTCCGTTCAGTAAGGTCACTTGTTTCTGAGATTGGAAGTCCTTAACACTGTTTAATCAAAGTGCTGGTAGCCCTTTAACCTCCGTTTGCTTATTTTTGGCTGTAAAGAGGCTAAGACAGCTTCATCCAGATGTGACCGTTTAATCCACTTTCTTTCCAGAAAAGGGAATCAGCTCCATTAGGAATTTATATCCCGGCAGCCCAGGTGAGAACAGCGCCACTATCAGCTTCCCGTGGATCATGGTCATGAGCGTTTGATGCCCCGAGGCCCAGATGCGATACCATGGCCCGTAGAAGGGGTCGGAGATGGCCGGGCACAGCATGTTGTTCAAGTTCACCTCTGTCATCTAATGAGAGAAGACATGGAAACACATGAATCCATCCGGAAGCCTGTAATCCCCCCTTATAATGAGCTCCCTGGAAATACAGAGGTCAGTCCCCTCAAATTCTGTCCAGTACATAGCTAAAGATACAAAACAAAGAGGTGGTGCAGCGTCTCCTCCTTCGCGAGACTACACGCCATGTGTACTTATATATATGCCACAAGTACAATCTCTCCACCTCTATATTGATTGCTGAATACTGAAATTGTAGCACCAAGAAGGAAACATCATGGAAATCACAGGATGGATACATATGCTAATGATATGCAAATTATGAAAAATTGGGAACAAAGTTTTAAAACATCTCAATATAGTCATCAGCTGTGGTCCAATGCCATGTAAACACTTTCTGATGGTTTATGTAGATCTTATTTGATGCCTTAGGCCCAGTAGTGATGTCTGATTTCCCTTGCCGTATAGAATGGATCAATCATGGAACCGGTGGTTTCTCCAAAGTGTCGCTGGAGCCATTTCTCAACATAACAAAAGCCATACTCTTTGTTGCCCATGTTGCTGTGAGCAGCCTGCGTGCCCTAACCGTGCTACAATGGCCTGCAGCGTCTCCGGACTTGTGTCCCATTGAGCACGCCTGGTACATCATTGATCTGCAATTGCAGAGGGAGCTGCCAGCAGAGGCAGAGCAGATTCTCGAGCCCAAGTGCATTCAGCACGGCAGAACATTCCTCAGACAACCATTAATAACCTTATTAATAGCAGCCAAGGCTGTACGTGCAGAGCTGTGTGTGCCTGCCGCTTATACTCCATAAATGTTTCAAAAATGTACTTTCCTCTTTATTATTTGCATATCATTAACATGTCTATCAATCATGAAATCTCCATCAGTTCACTAGTATTCCTTAGTGGTGTTGATTATAATCGCAATTCTATACACGCAATAAATTACGTGCACATTACTAATACTAAATCTAATGCATCTGAAAGAAAGTGTAGAGACCTTTCCAGCACTACTACCTTTCCTTCCACAGATTTTGTACTTACCATGCCTAGGATCTGTAAAAAGCTAAAATGGTAGAAAAACATCAGTCCAGTTGATAAAATCGACCACCAAAAGTTACCTAGTGGCTCTGGAGTGTAGGCGCCTGCAAAATCAAGTATGAAAGGATGAAAAAGGATTAGATGACGATAAACATAAAAGGGAAAATCAAAAGTAACCGCTTCTTCTATCCTGCCGGCTCCTCGTGGGCCGTCTCCCTGCCCCGCACCCTGGAGATTGTAAGCCTCGTGGGCAGGGCCTTCCGTATCTCCGCACCCATGTAGTCAGGTTTAGCCTACTTGTCTCCTGTCTTACGTTATGTCACATATATGTACTGTGTGCACCTTTTCCATATGCACAACGCCTGGGAACTGAGAACGCTTTATTATCAACGGTTGTTGTATATAATATTTATTTTAGATCCCTAAAGTGTACTGGTTGTTTCAGGCAACCTACAAAAATAATGTTTGTGTGTACATGAGAACTAGGATGATTTCTTCCCACTGTACTAGCACATGACTGCATTTTTGCCAGTTTTCCCCTCTGCATATTCCTACTGCTAGAAGGTCTATTATACACACAGGGGTAGATCCTGCCCACGCTCTAACACCCTCAGACACAGTATATAGCACTACAGCTGTAAATCCAGCATGCTGTGAGATAAAACACTTACTAAGAAGCAGCATCAATGTCTGTGTCTCTCTGCATCTGCTTCCGCCTCCCCCACACACTTTATATAGAATTCCAAAAGCATCAAATAACCCAATTCCCTAGTAGGCTAAAAGCTTAACCTGCCTTTTAAGGCAGCAGAGACAGACATTTTTCTCTAAAAAGATACATAAAAAAATGTAATGTACTACTGATTAATATTAATTGTATTAGAACAGTGCGTAATGAATGTGATGCAGAAGAAACGAACTACAAGCCGTTCCACCAATGAACACTAGATGGCAGCAGAGTACAATGCTTTTGGCTGTTGTGTGTCTGCACCTTGTTACATTGGTTCTATGCAGTAAGTGGCAGGGAGCATGGAGGATGCAGAACTTACCTCCCTTCCTTAGTAAGTAGATGGGTACAACATACAGAAGAATGTGTTGGATGAAATACACCTCAACCTCAAATGGCAACTGCAACGGAACAAGAAAATGTCATCACCTGATAGCAATGCACCGCAGAACACAAAGCAGGAATACAGGAGCCATCACTATCCACGGGCCAGCACACAGGGCTCTGCCAGCTCTGTTGGTCTGCCAGCAGTTATTAAATCCCAAACCCACCTAATTACTTTGGGCGCTAGTGTATTCTACGTTTTTAGAATTTTTTTTTATTAACTTAAATGCAAATATTTTTAGCAATTTGGTTTAATTAAAAATGTTGCATCATTTTGCTTTTACAGGCTTCTTGTTTCCCTGCATATTCATCCATGATATGTTCTGTAGGCATAAATCAGCTGAGGGGGCTCAAAAAAAAAAGCAAAGATATACAAACTTTCCCAGCAGACCTTCAGAACGAGTTCACTGATGGATTCTTAGTTAACCCATTTTGCAGCCAGCAACAGCCAGTACAACACACCGGATGTCAGAAGAAAACGGTGCAGAATTTGTGATGAAACCCAATTACAGACATGATGTTTAGTTAAAAATACATTTAAGTTAGGCAAAAAAAAAAAATTGGACAACTACTTTAAAACAGCAACCTCTCCCAACCATCCGCCCTCTCCTGGCGCCCTCCCTTCCTTACACATTTTTCTTAACATTCCCTGCAGTTTATAGTAATATGGTCTGAATTCTACATTCAGCAGCCTTCAGCCACCAGAGGGAGCTCACAGCACACATTTATGCATTGAGCTCTGATAACACTGTACTTTGTGTGCGCCCCCTAGTGGTGACTGCAGCCAATCAGAAGGACCATTTTCACCCCCATGTCTATACCTATACAATAAACTGGGTGTTCTCTACCAAGATGAAATTAATCCTAGTTGTTATAAAGGAGAAAACTTACACTATATACAGCACTCCAGTGGAGAGGTTGGCTTCAAGTGAATAAACTAGTGTCATATGCACCCTATTATTTTCGCTTTACCCGAGTCAGGCTGCACTTATAGAATGCTATTACTCTTTTTTTTAAAAAGGTAAGAAAAAGCATTATGAAAAATTTGCTAAATGCACTAAAAAGCCTAAATGCTAGATTAGCAAGTAGCGATATTGGTTAAATAGGATGGTAAGTAGGACAGTTCACAATCAGCCACAGCAGACTGGATATCAACACCTCGCTTCCCTAGGACACAAGCGTTTGTCATGGGCAGTTGCCTGCTGTGTTATACAGCCAGCACCTCTCTGTAACAGCAGCGATCACAGCCAGTTCTGGTTGACGCTGTTTTGCCCCCTAAATATGTACGATCCTGATCGGGTGTCCATGGTGGAGCGTCTGTTCCGGTACATTAAAGATCTCTAATCGCTCCTAATTATGTATGGGAGTGCAGTATCAGTGAATCTCAGTACCACCCGATCGCCGTCTTCCCTGGTTTCCAGCGCTGCTCCTCTCCTCTTCTGGCTGATGTGACTGCTCTATGGCTTTGCTCGCTCGCGCTGTTTACTGCGTTGGCCGATGCAGTTTTCACAGTATGTGCTTTGATTCACACGTCCATTTTTCGCATACGAGCGCTATCCCATGTTTTTAATAAACCTATGATAGTCTAGTTGGCTGTTCACATGCGATTTATTACTCAAATGTAGTGGTCCCGACAAGAGCACAGAGACGTGTCCTATATTGATCTGGTTCAGGGATCAAAATTGACAATGCAAGTCTATAGGTCTGGGGAAAAAAAAAAAAATGGGCAGCACTAGGATGCCATCTACGTGCGGTCTAGTTTTCATAGAGTATCTCCCATTAAACAGTTCATTACCATTACTGAGCCACTGCCAA
>VIAB01002430.1:24641-48043 GCA_009801035.1 Oophaga pumilio
CTGCAATAGGCAAGCAGCTTGGTATGATGAAATCAACTGTGGGATCAATAATAAGAAAATAGAAGAAATACAAGACCACTGATAATCTCCCTCGATATGGGGCTCCATGCAAGGTCTCACCCTGTGGGGTCAAAATGATCACAAGAACGGTGAGCAAAAATCCCAGAACCACACCTGCAGAGAGCTGGGACCACCGTAACCAAGGCTACCATTAGTAACACACTACACGGCCAGGGACTCCGATCCTGCACTGCCAGGCGAGTCCCCTTGCTTAAGCCAGTATATGTCCTGGCCCATCTGAAGTTTGCTAAAGAGCATTTGGATTATCCAGAAGAGTATTGGGAGAATGTCATATGGTCTGATGAAACCAAAGTAGAACTGTTTGGTAGAAACAAAACTCATCGTGTTTGGAGGAGACAGAATGCTGAATAGCATCCAAAGAACAAGATACCTACTGTGAAGCATGGGGGTGGCAACATCATGCTTTGGTGCTGTTTCTCTGCAAAGGGACCAGGAAGACTGATCCGTGTACATGAAAGAATGAATGGGGCCATGTATCGTGAGATTTTGAGTGCAAACCTCCTTCCATCAGCAAGGGCATTGAAGATGAAACGTGGACGGGTCTTTCAACATGATAATAATCCCAAGCACACTGCCAGGGCAATGAAGGAGTGGCTTCGTAAGAAGCATATTAAGGTACTGGAGTGGCCTAGCCACCCCCCATAGAAAACCTTTAGAGGGAATTGAAAGTCCGTGTTGCCCAGCAACAGGCCCAAAACATCACTGCACTAGAGGAGATATGCATGGAGGAATTGGTCAACATATCAAACAACAGTGTGTGCCAACCTTGTGAAGACTTAAGGGTATGCCACACTAAGCAATATCGCTAACGGGATCGCTAAAAAACGTCACTATTTAGCGATCCCGTTAGCGATGTTGCTGTGTCTGGCAGCTTCCGGCGACGAGCTTCCTGCTGGGATCTCGCTCGTCGCTGGAATCGTGCCGGACCCTTTTTTCATCGCTGGCGCTCCCGCGGCGCTCCCGCTGGGTGAGTATACATCGCTGTGTGGCACCTTTTCTTAGCGATTTAGCGGTACTTTTGTACCGCTAAATCGCTAAGAAGATCGCTAACGGCGATAGCGTCGTTAGCTATATCGCTAAATGTGGCACACATTTAGCGATATTAAAACGATCCCGCTAGCGATCTCATTAGTATGCGACGCTAACGAGATCGTTAGCGGGAGCGTTTAGTGTGGCAGTACCTTTACAGAAAACGTTTGACCTGTGTCATTGCCAACAAAGGATATATAACAAAATATTGAGATGAACTTTTCTTAATGACCAAATACTTATTTTCTACCATAACATGCAAAATAAATCTTGCCAAATCAGACAAGGTGATCTTCTGGATTTGTTTTCTCATTTTGACTCTCATAGTTGTGGTCTAGCTAAGATGTCAATTACAGGCCTCCCTCATCTTTGGGAGAACTTGCACAATTGGTGGCTGACCAAATACTTTTTTTCCCCACTGTACAATAGAATGCACCTCCATCTAAATTGTTATCATACCATGTTCCGTTTTTCTTTTTGTCTCACTGTTCTGTATATACTTACACAGGGTTAAGTTAAAGACTAGACACTCCAGAATTTCAGTGTTACCTGGCACTCCTTTAGGCTGTTCTGGACTGATGCCTGATCACCAATGCTTTTCTGCTTCTGCAACCTCTTTTCTTGCTTCTCATACCAGGATTTGAGACTCTGCATATTGTTTTTGTAGTCTGTCCATGACTCTAATAACCGCTCCAGCATCTGGATCTATTAAAATAAAAGGTTACATGTAAAGATACAGCCATTACTATGTTTAGGCCTCATACTCATACTCAAAGATACAGCCATTATTATGTTTAGGCCTCATACTCATCACCGATGTTGGTCCAGAAAAGTGGGACGATTGTCATGCAAATGTCATGCGATTTTCATGCAAGTACAATCCGATTTTTATCACCTAGCATCCGAACGACATCAGATTTACGTGCGAATGCGATCCGGCTGCAATGCGATTTTAACATGAACTGTTACACAGAGCAATTCTCTATGTCATTTACACATAGTTTTCCAAGGAAATATTCTTCAAGATATATATACAGGAAGATAGATAGATAGATAGATAGATAGATAGATAGATGGATAGATAGATAGATAGATAGAGATAGATAGATAACAGGATTTTTTGGCTACTCACCGTAAAATGTTTCTCGGAGCCTTTATTGAGGGACACAGGAAACCATGGGTGTATGCTGCTGTCACTAGGAGGCTGACACTACCACAAAAAAAGTTAGTTCCTCCTCTGTAGTGTGCACCCCATCGACCGGCACTAGGATATTCAGTTAGTGAGAAAGCAGTAGGATAAGCAACAAAAAAAAGAGAAAGAAAACACACAAACTCAAACTGTAACAATATAATACAGTAAACAGAGCTGTTAAACTTGGGAGGGTGCTTTGTCCCCCAATGAAGGCTCCGAGAAACAGATTTTACGTTGAGGAGCCAAAAAATCCTGTTTTCTCTATCGCTTCATTGGGGGACACAGGAAACCATGGGACGTCCCAAAGCAGTACCCAAGGGGAGTGAACAGCAGAAAACTCAATTCAGGACAGAGAACTCACTGCTGCCGCCTGCAAGGTCTTTTTACCTAAGCTGGCATTTGCTGAAGCGTAGACATGGACTCTGAAAAAGTATGCGAACATGTGGAAGGAGGACCGATTATCGCTCTGCAGAACGGAGGTCCTATGAGTACAGCCAGGAGGCGCACACTGCCCAGGTAGAGTGTGCCTTAAACTTAGGAGAAAGCGCTCTGCTCTGACCCGGTAAGCCTCCAATTGTCGTCTGGATTCAGCAAGCAATTGTTGTCCTGGAGGTCAGAGGACCTCTATACGCACGAGTCCATGTTCCGAAAAGGATGGGGGATGGCCTTAGCCGAATAGACGCACGTCGCCCTGACCAGGAAACCTGATGAGAGAACGCTACGGAGGATGAGTCCGAGCCGGATGAAAAAGAAGGGAATCAAGAATAAACAGATAGAGCCATGTTGAAAACGTTTGCGAGGTACAGTAGAGCACTGAACCCTATGATCCGCAGAATGTGCAAAAATCATTGTCACAGTCTCTGCGAAGACTCTGGGAGTGGCCGAGAGCCAGAAAGGGAAGGCAACAAATTGAAAATGGACCCACCCGTCGCAAAACGCAGAAATCTCTGATGCCCTGAAGAAATAAGGACATAGATTAAGGCTTTCATGGAACAAAAACCACCTGCGGTTCCCAGGAAGCAATTACTGAACGAAGAGACTCCATCCTAAGAAGACAAAAACAGACTCCTCCGTTGAGCAATCTTAGATCCATGATGAGTCACACGGAGGAAAATCTACCAGGACTGGTCTTGGGGGATCTACCCCTCGTGTCATGGAAACGCCCAGAGGAGGATTTAAAGGAAACCTATTTCCTATCCTGGCGAGCTGGTGGCTTCTCTTGGTGGGACAACTCCTCCGTCGAAGGGAAATGTTGGAAGTACCGAAACTCACGTGACAAAGGAGAGCGGCAAGGTTTGGCCTGAGGAAGGAGAGAACTTGTCCCTCCGGTGGCCTCCTTAATAATTTGGTCCAACTTGGAGCCAAACAGACAGGAGCCCTGGAAAGGCAAGTTGGTAAGGGACTTCTTTGAGGATAAGTCTGCCTGCCACACTTTAAGCCAAATGGTCCTTTGGATGACCACTATATTGCTGAATGCCTGAGCAGCACATGCAGCAGCGTCCAGGGAGGTGGATACCATGTACTTTCCAGCGTGAGTAATCTGGTCAACAAGGTCAGCCAATTTCTCCAGTCGGGCCCCAGAAAGAATGTCTTGACGGAGCTGATTAGACCATGCCGTTATTGACTTTGCCACCCAGGTGGAGGCAAAGGAAGGGCACAATGAAGAAGAGCCAGCTGCAAAGGCTGACCTTGCAAAGGACTCTATGAGCCTGTCATTGGTGTCCTTGAGAGATGTTCCATCTGAAAGAGGGAGGGTCCACAGTCGGAGAAGTGGTCCAGTTAGCAGTGAGCTCAGGGGAGAAGGGATATAGGATGCCGAGGCGCTTCCCTCTGTGAAAGCGGCTGGTCGGGTTTTCCCGTTCCTTGGAAAATACCTCCTCAAATTCTCTATGAGGGGTAAAGACCTTAGGAGCTGGTCTCAACCATCTAAATGAAAATGCCTGTTCTGTGGGTTCCGTAGCGGTATCCTTAATGTGAAATGTCTGGTTGACAGCCACAATGAGGCTCTGGACCATGTCTCCCTATTAGAGGTCCGGTGAGAGTCCAGGTCTGTGTAATACTCGGGACAGTACGTCCGAAACTGCCATGGCAGACTCCAGGGAAGAGGACCAGGAAAAAGATGTCTGTTGGCAGAAGTCGGGGGGAGAGAGGGAGTGGGAGGAAGGACTAGAATGACGCTGCCGCCTAGGTATATTACGACCCCTGAAGGTAGGCACAGCCGGAAAGTCCTGCGATCCGCTAGTAATGGTGGAGGTAGGAAGGGAAAATCTGTCAAGAATGGACACCAGGGACTGCGAAACTTTGGTGAGGCGACAGAGAGGTAGCCTACACTGGGATGGGGGCACCTCTCTCTCCTGGGGCAAAAAGGGACTCGTGGGTAGCAGGCGCGGGGGGGGCTGCTGCAATCCTGACAGTGAGGAGAGGACTGGCCTGAAGGGAGTTTGCAATTACATGAGGTGCAAAGTGTTTGACAAGAGAAGAGGAAGAAGAAGAGGCAGGATTAGGCATGATAAGGAGCAGACCCACTAACTGGTGCCAGGTTAGGGAACCAAAGGAGATTGCAGAGCAGAGCTACACACAGAAAGATGCAGGTCCTGAGGTCTGCTTCCAGACTGTAGAGGGCTCCAGGAGACAATCAGGGCTGCAGGATAATCGTGGAGGAGATGAGAGAGTTCCCTGCAGAGATGCCACCTTCCGGGACCGGATGCCAACAAATGGCAATTGCACGGAGGAAGAGGAGAGCCCGCAAGGAGAAAGCACGCGCAGAAGGAGAGAAGAGGGGGCGAAAGTGGGTGGAGTTACCGTTGGGAATTGGCTAAGCTAACAGTCAGGAAGTGGGCGGAGCTTGCGCCGCAAACAAGAGGGGAGAGGGCATGCTATCGACGGGCGGGAAAAAAGCCAGCCCGAAGATACCCAGAAGGGGCAGACCTAACTGCTGGAATTAGGCCGCTCTGAAGCCGGGGCCTAAATTTATAACTGAGGTCCCGTAGACAGGGGAGAGAGGTGCGCAGGCCTGGACTGCCTGTCAGGCAACCCATAATGAAGAAGGAAACAGGCCCCCTAGAGATCAAAAATGGCCTATATCTAAAAAGAAGGCCCCTGACTACAGACTCTGAATAAAAGGGGAAAAAGAAGGCCCCTCTAACTACAAACCCTCTAACAATAAACAACTAGGGTGATAGGGGGGCAGTAAACCTCTTCCATCTTCTTCTGTCATCTTCCTCCAACTTTACATTATCTTCAACCTTCTGTGTTGTTTTTTTTATCTTCTTCTTTATCTTTTTCGTTGTCCGGATCTTCTCCCCTGACACCTCTGGGCACCTGACAGAGAGAGAAGAAAGGGAAATGTACCTCTCCATCCAGACTTTCCTTGGACGTCTGAGCCTCTTGGCAATGTGGGACGTCCATGCCTGCTGAAAACAACAGGCTCTGGTGGGCGAGTGGGTAGGAGACAGGACCAATGTTCGGATCACCTAAACACTCTTCTGTGTTAAGGGTTAGTGTCCTGCCGGCTAGACATATGAGGATACTGGGTGGCAGTACATGCTGTACTCATAGTCTCTACGTGTGAGTACAGTTGTGACTGTTCACACTGTGTCCCTCCAGAGTAAGAAGATCCATCTGAAAAGAAATGACGAACACTGGGGTATATATGGGTCTAGTAAAAGACCCATGTTCACCTCCTACTGACACTAAGCTAAACTGAATATCCTAGTGCCGGTCAGTGGGGTGTACATTGCGTTGGAGGAGCTAACTTTTTTTGTGCATAGTGTCAGCCTCTAGTGGCAGCAGCATACACCCATGGTTTTCTGTGTCGCCCAATGAAGAGATAAAGATTGAGAAAGTTAGAAAGATAGATAGACAGACAGACAGACAGACAGACAGACAGATAGATAGATAGATAGATAGATAGATAGATAGATAGATAGATAGATAGATAGATACAGAAAGATAGATATATGTGAGGGAGATATATAATCAGTTCTTTGCAAGTGTAGTTTACAGTACATGCACGCTCGCGGTGCCAAAGGAAAGGTCATCGCAACTCAGAGTCAATGAACTCCTTTCACCTCAATTACGTCAGCGCGAGTGCCGTGGGAAAAGTTGTAACAGCGCTCACACCAACATCATTGAGTTTAACTGCGTTCATTGGCTCTGAACTCCGATTACCTTTCTTATGGCACTGCAAGCATGAGAACTTCGTGGGACTATTGGATTATCTTTTCGGCGGACAGGTGAGGAATATGGTTGTTTATTATTTTAATTCTCTTACAGGTGACATTGGCTTTAGTGGGTTGTGATTTGTGATGAGTATACACGTTTTTGGTAAATTTAGATTCATTAAAGGAGTATATCATTATTTCAAATAAAGTACTTTATTCTGGGTGTTACTTTTTTTACAATTTGACTATGGGGTTAGTAATGGGGGCGTCTTATAGGCGCCTCTCCGTTACTAACTCCTGGGCTTCGTGTCGGCTATCAATACAAAGCTGACCAACCCCATAACTATCACCCCACTTGCCACCAGGGCAAGTGGGAAATGCGAGACTAAGTGCCAGATTTGGTACATCTTATGGATGCGCCATTTCTGGTGTGGCTGAGAGCTGATGTTTTTAGACTTGGAGGAGGCCAATATCCATACCCCTTCCTATGCTATAAATATCAGCCCACAGCTGTCTGCCTTGCCTAGCCTTTGCTGGTTATTAATTATAGCAGGACCCTACTTCATTTTTTTTTGGAGTCCCCCATTTTAATAACAAAGAAAGGCTAAGTATACAACTGTGAGCTGATATTAATAATCTGGGAAGCTCCATGGGTATCACCTCCTTCCCAGGCTGTAAATATCTGCCCCCAGGTGTCCGCTTTCCCTTTGTTGGTTAATAAAATATAGGGGGATCCCACGCCATTTATGCCACAAAATAATTTATTTAGTAAAAAAAATACATGTACAGTAACCTATACAAGCACTGTACTAATTTTATATGTGACTGACATATTTATATCTATCTATTCTATGTGTTTATATGTATTCTATCTATTCTATTCTGTTGGGTCATGCTGTGATTTTACTGTACGCAGCTGATGAAAAGTCGGGTCTTCAAGGACATAGGTGTTAGGGTCTGCGGAACGCACCAAATATAAGGTGTAGAGAGGTGCGTTCGCAGCCCGGGGTCCACCGTGCAGGCGGAGCCTGCTGCTAGTAAGATGGCGCAAGGAGCGAACTCTGTTATCCCACAGAGTTGCCAAAATAAACGCCGTAACGCGCTGTGGCAATATGTGCGAACTCTGTTACTCCACAGAGCCGCTAGAAGGAGTGCCGCAGCGCTATATGGCGATGTTTGCGAACTCAGTTAACACCACTGAGTCGCAAAGTAAAAACGCTAGGGCGCTGTCTAGCGTTGAAAGCGAACCCTGTTGCGTCACAGAGCCGCTGAGGCAAACTTCTGTGTCCTGTTAGGCACTCAGGTACACAGTTAACTGCTAAGCGAACATGGAAAGTGATCATGCGCTAATGTCCTCGCGGTAGTCACCCGCAATCTATGGCGTCTGAACGCCAGGCCCTGAATACGGCAATCAACCTCCTCACCGGTTATGCCGGTAATCTAAGGCATCTAAGACACCGACCCTGACCAGCTAGCATACCAAGCTCCTCACCGATTAGGTCGGTATTGTAATGGCGTATTTCAGCCGCCCTAACCACACACACGCATGACCACACTGGCGCAAAGCATATAATGGTTGATACTAGCGCATGGCGGCACGACCATGCCACCCTTTTATAGTAGCAACTACAGGGCCTGCCAGATAAGGACCAATAGGAAACTGCTCCAGAACATAAGTGGTTTCAGGACCTTCCTGGCGGACCAATAGGAGCTACTGCAGTACCTGAGCATGTGACCCCTGATCTCCAATGAGAGATCTTACTCTGGGCATGCTCAGAAGGGGATAGCAAGGACTTTGTCCCAAAGACGTCTGCTCGCCGCTAACCAGTACTGGCTACAATAGCAGAGCCTCTGCACAATGCTAGACTGGGCGAGACGCTGGGACCGACGTCTAAGCTAAGCAGAGTCCACTGCGGCCGGAGACGGATGGGAGACCGCAGCAGGGATGGCTCGAGATTCCCCTTGTGCAGAAGCGGGAACTCGACCCCTAACACATAGGTGTGTAAAAATCAGACGGCAATCGCATGGTTTGAGTGCCGTGTGATTTTATTTTATCGCACCCATTGACTTGCCTTGGCGAGTCTGGTCTGAGAAACGAGGACAATCGCAGCATGCTGATCTAAGCTGAGAAAAAAAATCGCAGATGAGCAGGGACTCATAGATTAACATTAGTCAAGAGTGCAATCCGATTTTTTATCTGCTGCAGCACTGCTTCGTATATTGTCCCGTGTGCAACATTGCTCTGTGCATGGAGCAGGAGTTCAGCAGTCATGTTCATAAATGTAGAGCCTGTTGGCTTACCTGTAGGGCATTGGTTTTTCATTTCTATAATTTCCCTCTTGTACTATGCTAACATTAGCGGAGAACATTTGTGAAATAATTACCTTTTCTGTTATTAAACCTTGCAGGATCTGCCATCTCCGGTTCATCGTTCCCAGCTTTTCAGCAAAATCCGTTTTGTCACTTCTTTTACTTTCCACATCCTGGCTGCTAATCTGAAGCACAGACTGGTTCACAAAATCCACCGTCAGCTGCTTGCAGTTTATGTCGATCTTGAATCCCTGAAAGAAAATAAATACTTGTCAAGAGATATAAAAAGATGCCTAAACCAGCTTAAATAGAAAGTGGTAAATTATGTTTGGCCATGGTGGAATCCCCGATGCCACCGTGTGCTGTACGTGTTTTTCACAGACACATAGACTTGTATTGGCCATTGTCATCCAATGTCAGCTGGAAAAAAACGGACATGTCTCTGTGTTTTGAACGTACATACGGTATGTATAAAAAGCAGACATGTGAATAGCACCATAGATTACAATGGGTATGTGTCGCATTCGGATACAGCACGTACGTGCAGCATGAATCAGACCTTAGGCCATGTGCACACCTGAGTATTTGTTGAGTTTTATACCTCGGTGTTTACTAAGTACCCTATGTCATTTATAAGCACTATTGCTATTACTTATAGCAGGGTATATACTGTACTCATTTTTCTTCTGCCTTAGGTTTTGTCTGTGTAATGGCTGGTGTGAACACGGTCAGTGGAACCAATCTGAACAGACATCAGGCAGAGCTGCACACGTTATAATTTGCAGCTCGCCTACTTGCATCAGAAATACAAATCTGATTTTCACTAGAATTTCCATCACTTTCTGGCATAAATTCTAGTAAATTTGTCAGACCGAGTGCCCTGTCCCTTCTAAACAACGTGTGCCATAGTTTGTGACTTGTTAAGCAAAATAATATAGAAATGCTGTAGCTGCAGTAATAACTTCCCCTGCATGGGGTTGTATTCTCTTTTTTACTTCGGGCAGCCCATCTTTCCCCAGTCATTACCTTGTACTTCAAAAGATATTCCTGAATGGCTTCACAGCCCACAACATTCCGGATATTCTCCTCGTCCTCCTTGATAACATTTTCCATCAGTGAAATCCAAGTCATAACTTCGGTGATGGCGTGTCGAGAAGGGAGTTTGTCCATCTGTAGCTGCAAACGAAATCTTATAAGCAATCTTCCTCCACGGTATGAGAAAAACACAGTACTGCACGCATTTCTATTATACCGCCATATATTCTACATTGCTAGGAAGGACTGTGAGATTTTTATTGTTTGCATTACCTTTTTACCATTTATTTTTCTTGGTGCTGGCTTCTTGTTATTCATGGGGGCAAAGACTATAGAATAGATACAGTGCTCAACTCACATGCTGTTCGATGCTCCACCATGCTTTATACAGCAACGCTGCTTGTTTAAAATGGCTATTGCTTGAAACCAAAGTCCTGAACCTCTAGCAACTAATAAAAATATAAAGAAAACTAGTAATTAAAGAGGTCCTGCCACTAGATAAAATGAGGACAGTATTTATTTTATGCCTTTTCCCTAAGTATAATGCTTTTTTTTTTTAATTCCGCCATATGGCTCCAGAGATATAGGTCTTTTTATTTAGTGCTAATTTTTATAATTTTTACCAAGAGAATGGAGCTCACAGGTTTTTCCAGGGGGAGTCTTTAGGCTTCTCTACATAATTACCTTGTGAAAACCATCCCATTGTAAAGAACATAAACATTAGCACTAAATAGAGAGGTCCGTATGTCTGGAACCATATGGCGGATTTAAAATGCAAAAAACTGAATACTCACTGGAGCAGCGCGAGTGAAATAAGAGCAAAAACTGGTTATATTTGAGTATTCTTTACAGATTCATAAATTAATGCAAATTATCCATAACTGGGAGAAATCCTAGAGATTCATTTCAATTGCTTGGTCCATGCTGGTTCCTATTTGGTCCACGGAAAGAAAGAAAAGGCACGTGGTGGGTATAAGAGACTGTTATACTGCAGGTGTATTCAGTGACTTAGGACATTGCAAACTATATCCATGGATGTGTCATTGTGTCACGTACCTACAGAAGCACGGATCAGAGTCATAAGGGACTAGGTCCGGATGATATTCATACAAATGCTGCAGGACATGTGAGCGCCTATGTATTAATGACAAAAAAGCTCTATTTCCCAAAAATGATTCCATCCTACCTGATGAAGCTTCTCTTGTACTACTGGGATGTGCGTGAGCAGCTCCGTCCATTGGTTATCTATTTGTGCAAGTTCTGAGCGCAGTGACGCCGTATCCACCTTTTTTAGCCGGAGCAACTGGTTTCCAGTGCTTAAGACAGATGACTTTAATGAGGATTTGGCATCAACTTCTTTAGAGAATTCCTGCAATAAAAGAAGGACAAATAACACAACTTTCATGTGACATAACTATGCTCATGCTAAATTGTTTCTGAATATTTTCCTGCATCAATCTCTATTACTAGCTTCAGAATGTAAAAACAGGGATAACTGGAGACTGGGGCCCCGATTCTTCATTGTCTTTGCATCTTTTAATTGCACCTTGTTCATTTTCTACTTTGCTCCTTTTTTAAGTTAACTTTACTTGTTTTTTTTCTTTTTTTACGTTATGGGCATGATTTTCCTTTTCCGATTGTTTTAGCCTAACTCAGCATTTATGACTTTTTGAAATGTCACCACGTTTGTACGCAATAGTACCCTAGCGGAGTCCAAAATCTGTCTCATTTTAGTTCTGGGCAGTTGAAGACCAACGTGCAACATTTTAAAGGGTTAGGTGACTGTTTGCAAAACTTTTGGTTTTGTGCAAAATTCATCAATACGTGTGCCGTTTTGAATAATCTGGTACAAAAAACAGCAATGAATATCACAAGACAAAAAAGAAAAGCCACTTAAAAAAATACAAATGATGTACGGGGACTTAATGGGTTTAAGAGAGTAACTTTGCAATTCACTTTCTCTGTACGTAGGGTTCACTCAAAAACATAACCCAACTGTATTAAATATAATATAGCTCCCTGACGAAAGTAGGACCGAAACGTACGTCGGGGCGGACGTGCAATCTCCAGGAACTTCCACACAACATTCGGTGTCCAAGGTACTCTATAATGCTTCTCATAAGTCCATATAGTGTACACTGACACTAATGCATATTGATACATCCCACATACATACCTTGGCATCATATTACATTGTATTGCATTGGTAATCTTACAGGATAATCTGCATGATATTATAATGTATTGTTTTGGTACAATGGCAATAATTTTTGTATGATGTAACATCCCTCTTATATCTTGTTCTATGCTTTGTTCATGTATTTAATATTGGTAAAAAGTAAGAAAAGCCTACTTGTATGGTAATCTGTTGAAGTGAGCATATATTCCTACTACAGAAGTAGTAAGGAGGAATTGTGCCATCCTGATCATCTAAACGTAAGGTATAGAAGAAGATTATTTGTCATACATACCAAGAAAGCATTCAGGTGATCCCTGACTGTCTCCAGTTCCTGAGGGACAGTGACAGATTGCTCAGTCCAAAAGTCCAGCCTGTCCATTGCAGAACGCAACCAATGAAGAAGCTCGGCAGACTCATTTTTGTATCTAAAAGGAGAAACATATCTCAGTAAGATTTTTTTTTTACGCAATTATCAATGTGGGACCCCACACAGATCCCTGTCCAATTCTCTAATTGCTTAGTCATACAATAGAGATACTATTAGAGGGTCAATTTTTTTAAATTGCCTTTTCCTTTACAATCCAATTATGTAAGAGATGAGGCTTTTTCTATTTAACAATCATCTTTACAAGCATTTTAAAAATTGAAGAATATGTACACCTTTGGGAACGTTTTTTTTTACTTAATTGTATGTATTTTTCATTAAAAAAACATTTTTGCAATTTGGTGTAATTAAAACTTTTGCACTGTTTGATGTTTACAGGCTTTTTGCTTCATGTTGGTTGATGACTGTAGAATGAGTTAACTCAGAATCCATCAGTTCTGTTGTGGAGTTTGTATCCATTAGCGGACTTACCGCATGTGCAGCTACACAGCGACCCCTAGGGCAGAGGGACCAGCCATACTGCTCTGACCACTCTGTTGTTTACTTGTATAGATTCTCCTCTGTATCATTGTGGGAAGGGGCCCCTTGGATCCTGTCTGTGCTCAGTAGTTGCGTTAATATATAGTTAACAATTTCTTTTTCTTCAAGCATCTTTCCTGGCATTTAAACTCACAACCAACAGTAGTATGGCAAACAGGAACTCTACCAGGGAGTCACTGGCTGCACTTCTAAGTATGGGAGGATTTTCTCTACCTAAAGATCTAAATAGAATCTTTCTTCTTTAAAAGCATATTGTACTGTACTGTATTGTGCATATATATATATATACATATGGCAAACAGTGCAAAACTTTTAATAAATCTCAATCACAAAAATTATTAGTAGCCCAACACACATGCATTTAAGTAATAGAAATGCCTCCAAGAGATGTTCATATTCTGTAAGTTTCCTAGGTTCAACACCTTACCTCAAAATTTAAGAACATCTTGGCTCAATAAAAATTTTGTTATTCATTTGTTAGTACCTCGTCCAGTGCTTGAGTATGCTCTCCAATCGGTTCAGTTCTTTGGACACTCTGCTGGTGTTACTCAGCCACTGTTCACCCAATTGACTCAACAAGCCTTCTAGTTCTGGACAGTTAACAGACATCAAAAGTCTTTTTCCATCTTCCAAGACCTGGTAAAGTTTTGGCTGGTGCTCTGCTAAGCCTGACCTAAAGCACTGTGGATAATTGGGATGAAAAGGCATCACATATATCACTTATTATTAGTAGACTTAGGCAAAACTAGTTGCTATATCTAGCTCTGATCAGAAAATAATAAGCACCCTATTTTGGGACTATAAGACGCACCTTTTTTCCCCAAAATTATTTGAGAAAGTGGGGTATGTCTTATAGTCTGAATGTACCTTGCTGTTGCTGTGGGGGGGCGGTGGCGGAGCATGTCACAGGAGGCGGGAGTAGGGTTACAGGAGGCTAACACTGTGCCTGCTATTAATGGAAATGAATATTCACTGCTCCCCAAGCCCATAATTTTGCCCACCTCTCTAAGCTGAAGCCAAGAGGTGGGCGGCACTATGGGCACGGAGAGCAGTGCATATGCGTTTTCTTTAATAGCGTGCACAGTGTTAGCTGCAGCCACCGGCTTCCTGCAGCAGCTGGGTGATCATATTCACAGATCTCCATGCCCATAGCAGTGAATATTCTAGTAGCTGACGTCAGAGTTTCAGGGCGCATGGCAGTGATTTCAAGTGTTGCGCCGCTTACATGCTGAAGTCAGTTGCCGTCTTCAGAAGTTGACACCGCACTGCACCGGAACGGAGAGGTGAGTAGAATATTTTTTTTTTATGTGTGCAGCGTGATGGGGGACATATATGGCAGCAAGAGGGGGCAATATATGCCAGCATGGGGGGCCATGTATGCCAGCATGGGCAGGCAATATATGCCAGCATGGGGGGCCATATATATCAGCATGGGAGGCAATACATGTCAGCATGGGGCCGGGGCAAATATGCCAGCATGGGGGGCCATATATATCAGCATGGGGAGCAATACATGCCAGCATGAAGGCGGGACATTTATGCCAGCATGGGGTAGCCATATATGTCAGCATGGGGGGCCATATATGTCAGAATGGGGGGTCATATATGCAAGCATGGGGGGTTATGTATGCCAGCATGGGGACCCATGTATACGAGGATGGGGATATATACTGTATACAATTATGGATGGAACAAGGATGGACCACATATAGACCAGGATGGGGAACATTAGTACAGAATTTGGGGCATTACCCCCATAGCAGTGTCAGCAGCAGATCCCCCCCTCATAACAGTGCATCATGACCACATTTTTTGCTTACTTTTTTTTCTTTTTTCCTCCTCTAGGTGCATCTTATAATCCGCAAAATACGGAATATTTTATGTAATTACCTGATACAGTTCAATTCTTTCTGTTAGTCTTTCTTCAGATTCTTCCACAAGACCCACAACTGGTATGTTACTTTCTATTGACTCCAACTGTCTTCTCAGTTCTAGATACTTGTCTTCCAGCATCATCCATGTCTACAGATGTCAATTGAATAAATTAGTAAATTGTGAATATGAGATACAATATAACAGTATAAAAACAATAAATACTACATAAAAATCTGTGAATTGCTAATTGCTACTTTATACGCTGCACGGAATATTTGTGTCCAGTAGTGCTCAGGTCTATTCTATGCATTAATGTATCAGTGTATGACAGTATGGAGAGTTTGATGCCCATACTCTTTCTGGTCTGAAGGGATATGCCGCTAATCCAATTGAAAAAATTGGCTTGTTAAGTAGAACATCCCTAACAACAAGATTGTCTGACTCTGATACGACTTTGGCAGCTTAGGCCTAGCCAACATCTGCACAATATTTTGAGCACTGTATCGCGGTTTCCATCAAAATCCTCCCAAAATATGATTTACCGTATATACTCGAGTATAAGCCAAGATTTTCAGACCATTTTTTTAGGCTGAAAGTGCCCCTCTCGGCTTATGCTTGAGTCATTGTCTCAGGGGTTAGGCGGGGGAGGGGGAGCGCAGGAGCCGGCGGCTGTCAGAACATACTCACCTTCTCGCGGTCTCTGCACCTCTTGCTTCTCAGATGGTCTCCGGCGCCACAGCTCTTCCTGTGTTCAGCGGTCACGTGGTACCGCTCATTAATGTAATGAATATGCACGCCACTCTACTCCCATAGGCATGGAGCACATATTCATTATTTTAATGAGCGGTACCATGCGACCGCTGAACACTGGAAGGAGCTGGCGGCACCGGAGACCATCGGAGAAGCAAGAGGTGCAGAGAACGCGCCAGCGCCAGGAGGGGGTGAGTATGACGGGGACGCCGGGGGGGAGCCATGCGATATTCACCTGTCCCCGTTCCTCTGTCTTCCGCATCCTCTGGCTGTGACGTTCAGGTCAGAGGGCGCGATTACGTGTTTAGTGCGCGCCCTCTGCCTGAACAGTCACTGCAGAGACCGGAAGACAGAGCAGCGGTGGAACGGGGACAGGTGAATATCACAGGTGCCGGGGCCCTGAGCCAGTGGTGGCACCTGGCCCCCATAGCGTGCCGGTGTCCCCGCCTGCTTAGGACACCGGCACCTGGCCCCCAGCGACGAGAGGTGAGCATGTCATATTTTTTTTTTTTTTTTTTTAATCGCAGCAGCAGCATATGGGGCATATATATCTATGGCGCATCTTATGGGGACATCAACCTTTATGGAGCAGCATATGGGACATATTATTCTATGGAGCATCTTAGGGGGCCATCAACCTTTATGGAGCATTATATGGGGCATATATATCTATGGAGCATCTTATGGAGCCATCAACCTTTACAAAGCAGCATATGGGGCATATTATTCTATAGAGCATCTTATGGGGTAGAATATGGGGCATATATATCTATGGAGCATCTTATGGGGCCATCAACTTTTATGGAGCATTATATGGGGCATATTATTCTATGGAGCATCTTATGGGGCCATCATTAACCTTTGTGTAGAATTATATGGGGCATATTTTAATATGGAGCATCTTATGGGGCCATTATTGACCTTTGTGCAGCATTATATGGGGCATATTTTAATATGGAGCATCTTATGGGGCCATCATTAACCTTTGTGCAGCATTACATGGGGCATATTTTAATATGGAGCATCTTATGGGGCCATTATTAACCTTTGTGCAGCATTATATGTGGCATATTTTTTGTATGGAGCATCTTATGGGGCCCATCATGAACTTTATGGAGCATTATATGTGGCATGTTTTGTATGGAGCACCTTATGGGGCCCATCATGAACTGTATGGAGCATTATATGAGGCTCCTGATTTAATATGGATATTCAAAAACATTTAACCTACTTATGTCTCAAATAATTTTACTTTTACTGGTATCTATTTTTATTTTTGAAATTTATCAGTAGCTACTGCATTTCCCACCCTAGGCTTATACTCGAGTCAATAAGGTTTCCCAGTTTATTGTGGCAAAATTAGGGGCCTCGGCTTATACTCGGGTCGGCTTATACTCTAGTATATACGGTAAATAGAGCCACCAAAAGATCTATTTAGAATAATAAGGCAGACTGCTTCACTTTGGCCCCCACAGTGTCAATCTTTTTTTAGGCTGACACCATAGTATAGTCGTCAATGCTTTTGGGTTCACCTAATATGACGGAAACCAACAGAACAAAGGCCAAATGAAGTACATGATTCAATCTGCCATAACATACTAGCACCACTGGGGGGTTCCATCTAAAACTTTTTTTTTAGAAAAATAAATGAAAATTCAGATGCAGTGAATTGAATACATTTGAACCTAGAATCAAGGAGAATCCGTCAGGAGGATTTAACTAATGGTATGGTCATAAAAGTCCTAGAACAACAGTCAAAATTAAACTTGAAAAAAAGGGGTCAGATGAGGCAATACTGAGAAGTGATGTTTGGAAAACACATGCAAATTAGCTTGGATGTGAACCTGGGGTGTGTCACTTACAGTACAATGACACACCCTCTATGCAGTTCCAGACTAATCTGTTTATGGTATCAAAGGTTGATTTCTCAGTGTTGGTGAATGGGATTAATACAATGCAGGGAATCATGTTTAGTATTGTTCTAGGACATATATAGCCGTAATAATGGTATTTAGATAAATTCCCTTTAATAACAACTTATTATCTCCATCTCTGGCAGAGGAATTAATAAAAGATTTCTTTGTTTAAGACATTTTACTTCTTTCAGTAAGCAGTAATACCACAATGTAAAAGTGTCCCGAAAATGGAACGGTAACTATGTTATTGGCCAATATGGTTCATCCTCATATTGTGACCTTGGGAATGTTGACTTTATTTAATTCATAGATTGTAAAATGTAAAACACAGGGAATGTCAGGGAAGAAGCATTAACAGTTATAGGTTTGCTGGCATATATTCCAATCCTGGATTAGTCCAGATTAGAACAGGACAGTAATTCAGTTTCCATATGCTCGCTATTTATCTACATATTTAACCGTTAACTCTCGAAGAGCACAACGAGAACCAGACGAAAAGCAAAACAATGAATCAAAAAGATCCAGAGAATTGTTCTCACTTTATTTCATTTCCATATTTTGTGCTGACAACATATAATACCGTGTAATTAATGCAATACAAATCCTCTTACCTCAAGTATATACTCCAGCTCTACACCCCTTTTGTGAGACTGTTTCAGGACTGCAGATGCCTTTGCCATCAAGTCTGAGTGGTGCTGAGACTCTCTGGGTGAAGAATAGCTGCTGATTTTCCTAAAGAGAGTTTCTGTGAGGATCATGTGGGATTCCAATCCTTGGAAATACTCCTGGAAAAAGATGTTAACATTTATTTACGCGGACTAATATCTGACAAGATTCCATCTCATTAGCATTTAGCAGGTTTGGGGGGCTGTTAATATAGTACATAGCTGGATATCACCATGGGTCATGTACACATAACTGTCTTGGTGGACAGTACATCTATCCTGTATAAAACAGTATAATGATTGTGGTTAATAATGTTTTAGGATTATACATTTACCTTATGTTTATCCAACATAACGTTGACCTCATGTCTGGAAGATACAATGCATTTCTTTCCACCCAACATCTTCTCGTGTCCAGTCTCAATTAGATCTGCCAGGTCTTGCAGGGCTCTTTCATACTGACTCTTCAGAGCAAGGTTCTGATTCAGACCACTTCTCCTAGAGCTGATGACCATCATAAGTTCATCATAGGTGTCCTAGAGAGGGAATATGTTACTGATCTACACACTGGAGGGCTTTAAATGAAGGGTTTTTTTTACGTTTTGGACACAAATGAGAAAATTAAGTTTGTCTTTTCAGTACCTGAAGTTTGGATAGCTCTTGCATGGATTGCTGATCCACCTGCAGTTTGTCTCCACATTTTTTCAACTCTGCAATTTCAATATCCAGTTCTTTTAAACTATCTTCTGCTTGAATTATCGCCTGTGGGAAAAAATAATAGCAGGGAAATTAGGTTTGGTAACAAGTCTAAAACTCTCATGAGACTACTTTCAAAGTGGGATTGGCTCACAGCAGGGTACCAGTTGCTCCTCCAGTGGACCCAGGTTCTGACACCGGTCTCATACCCCGCATTAAGCTGATTTAAAACTAATTATGAAGACAATTCTTATGGACATGCCTAACAAATAACTCACTAGAATTTTTAATTCATATCCACTATTTGCACATTGATAAAAGCATTTGTTTAGAAGGAAGATGAAATTGAACATTCACATATTCTTTATAAACAGAAAGTGACCACTGATATTTCCTCCATTTACGCATATTCTTTATGACACAGAGGTCAAACACCATCTAACGGTCTACAAATTACTTACTTGTTTAAGCCTTGTTATATTAAAGGAAAACATACATTTTCCTGATAATTACCACTTTAGCCCTGGGCACCTCTCCTATATAATAATTTGCACCACTGGCAATTTAATTCACTTTTCCCTGAGTGATTCAGTATCTAACAGCTTTGTAGGTAGTCACAGGATCTGTCAGGTTAGAACAGAGGAGGCAGAAAATATTCAATGGGGAATCTGGAGGACGTTAATGAAAAATCACAATTCACAACTAGGACTAATATAATATTAGCAGCAATGCAACAAAAAACTTGCATTGTTTTTTAATGTCTGCAGTTGAAACCTTAATGACTTTATTGGGTTTTCAAATGTCACTACTGTTCTGTGCTTCACTATGAGACAGTAAGTTTATGAATATATTGGATATACTGCAAGGAATAGTTACATCTGATGACCTATTTATAATTCATCTTTGTAATAAATGCATTTATCTATTTTACTTGCTTATATAGTGGTATCTTATTCCAAAGTGTTTTACAGACATCACTAATATCCCCATCTGGGCTCACAATCTAAATTCCCAATCAGTATGTCTTTGGAGTGTGGGAGGAAACCGGCGTACTCGGAGGAAACCCACGCAAACACGGGGAGAACATACAAACTCCTTGCAGATATTGTCCCTGGTGGGATTTGATCCCAGGACCCCAGCGCTGTACTACATCTGCCAACCACTACATAATAATGATGACAGTATCAAGTTATGAACTCAGCTTGTACATATGCTTCATATATCATATACAATATATTCCATTCCATTACTTATGCAGTAAAAAGAGGAAACATAACAGATGAACTTTGGCCCACCCTAACTTTTTGTTGGCATTGGCACTAAGACACAAAATGTTCCCTCAGAACAGTTGTAACAAGGAGCTGGAGATAAATCAGTGTGTATATATATATATACACATGCATACATATAATATTGTGTTTATATATACATGAATGCTTAAATCATCGTGCTTGACTATGTACATATTTTGGTATGCATATATACTGTATATATATATATATATATATATATATATATATGCTCATGCACACGATGATTTATCTCAAACTTCTTGTTATATCTGCTCTGTGTCTTAGTGCCAACGACAACAAAAATTAGGGTGGGCCGAAAAAACATCCGTCATACATTCTCTTTGTGTAACTGATGGAATGGAATATATCATAGTAGATAAAATATAAAGCATATATAGAAGCTGAGTTCATTTTGTAGTGGTCGGCAGATGTAGGGTTTCCGATGTTGAGCGTCAGGTGGCTCATACCAGTGCGGCGCTCTTGTCATAGCCAATACAGGTTCAAGTCCCTTGTTGTGGAGTGATACATGAAGTAGGGAATTGTGGATTTTCCACGCTGCTGGTGGGTGGAGAGACAAGTCCCATGTACACACAAAATAGATTTGTGGCTTTTATTGTCAAACGTTTCGAAGTTTACATACATCTTCTTCAGGTCAAATTCCTGAAGAACAAGTATGTAATCTTCGAAATGCGTCGAATAAAAACAACAAACCTATTTTGTGTGTACCTGGATTTGCCTCTCCACCCACCAGCAGCGCGGAATATCCACATTTCCTTTCTTCACGTATGTATTTGATCTGATGACTCATGGACCTGCGGGATTCTATACCAACCAAATCAGGTTGGCATAACCTTTTTCATTCCTTAAATTTATACCAGATAAAACCCTATTGTGTTTTTTCTCTGCTCCCTAGCTCTTTTATCATTGTTGTGTAAGGGTCACGAGGGGTTCCAGGATGACTGTAGTCAGATAAGTAAAACTTTTTTAGAAAACTGTCAGTCCTAAAGCTAAATTTGCTTGTTTTCACCTGGTTATTGGTTACACAAAAAACATGCCACCTTAGGGAGGCTTCACATGGAGTTTATTCTTTGTTAGTCGGCACTGGATTTTTAAGCAATTGTTTTAATAATAGTGTACCTACAGTTAAATATTTATTATCATTGATAAGCTGTAAATATTACTACTATTTCAATGATTCCAAAAACTGCTTATGGCCAACTATTAAAGGGACACTACTGATAAAGGCTCACTTAGCTAGATTTGCGCTCAGGCTGCACACTATCTGCTGTTTCTGGATCTGTAGACATTTCCAAGGTAGATATTTGAGTTAATTCTTTATAAATGTTTTTAATTTCCGCAAGACATAGCTGGCGTTATTTTACCGATCATGGTTATATACCGTATTATTTGGATAAGTGCTATTTCATATGATTCGAAGCAGAAAATACTGTGTATAGAATGGTAACCTTTACAAGTTAACATAGGGATGAATATGTTTATTTAGCTATAGGGGCTCATTTAGACGTCTGTTTTCCATGTACAGGTACTATCCGTGCTTTTCACGGATTAAATTCATACCTATAGCAGTCTTGATTGATTGGTCAAAAACAAAATTGCGCAGGCATGATAGATATTGAACAAAGTGTCAGATAAAATTTGCTAATGGGCCTGTGAAAGAAATAGGACAGCACTCGGAAACTCAGACCAAACTCTAATGACACGCTGAGGAAACTCAGACCAAACTCTGATGACACACTGAGGAAACTCAGACCAAACTCTGATGACACACTGAGGAAACTCGGACCAAACTCTGATGACACAGTGAGGAAACTCAGACCAAACTGTGATGACACGCTGAGGAAACTCAGACCAAACTCTGATGACACAGTGAGGAAACTCAGACCAAACTCTGATGACACTGTGAGGAAACTCAGACCAAACTCTGATGACACGCTGACGAAACTCAGATCAAACTCTAATGGCACGCTGAGGAAACTCAGACCAAACTCTGATGACACAGTGAGGAAATTTAGTCCAAACTCTGAGGACACGCTGAGGAAACACAGACCAAACTCTCATGACATGCTGAGGTAACTCAGTCCAAATGCTGATAAAAAATACTGATGAAACGCAGTCTGTATTTTGAAAAATAAAAGGACATCTGAATGAGCCCTTATTGTCATTTCCCAAATTAAGAGTTTCCATGAGTTTCCTGTGCCTGGTTATAAGGACAAGAACTGGTCATGTCAATGAGTCATATTATGATAGTCATACAAATGGCTGATGCCATGGCATGGAACTTACCTACTCCCATTAACGCTTCCTTGATTAATATTTTTTGCAAACATTTTAAATTGCATTATACACGGACCCCCTATACCACTCTGTGCTTCCCATGGCATTTAAGGCAGAAACATTATAAGCGGACCTATAATTAGGTGACCAGAGTTTTGGAAACTTGAAGAAAATAGTGTATATTGCATGCAGAAGCTGATGCAAAGGAAATGTGGTAATATACCTTGATGGCCATATAAAAATCTTCATTCTGACCAACAGAGATTTGCTAGTATCATAACCACATACAGGGATGTCTAATGTTACCTAAAGTCGCATTTACTTTACTTTTCCAATGCAACTGTTATCAGAAAGACAACTTTTAGCTTCTGACAAATAGATTACACAGAGAAATGTCCCCTACTTGCCCCTCTTTTTGGGTAGAAGTCACTGCATAGAAAAGCTTTTCCATTGTCTTGTAATGGATAGATATAAATGGTCCATCAACTGTATAACATTTTTTATAAACTTATTTTTTGTTTGCTAAAAAAATAATTTCTTTCTAAATTGTTTTGGAAACAAGTGGAAGCCCTGCTGATATTTCATGTATATGTATCACCAGATACAAACTGATTACACAACTAAGCAGATGACCTAGACTTAATAAGGTTGAGGAAAAATCCATATCAGAATGGCTGTATACTCCAGATATTAAAAGACTGACCAAGTGTATGCAATGTTTGCCCACCCTGCCTGACAGCTGTAGCTTGTACTGAGCAGTGTGAGATGTCAGCAGACGTAGGGAAGGGGGGACACTAAGGAGCTGTCAATCAGGATTGGTGGTGGGAGCCTGAGTTCAAACCGTCAAAAAGTACTGCAAATCCATTCTGACATGGATTTTTCAAAGTAAGTACACTAGCCTCATGAGGCCAAAGATATCTATTTATAATGTACCAAGTACAGTGTATATAGTAAAACAAATGTGTATCTTCGTACCGTGTTAGCCAGTAGATAGAAAAA
>VIAB01002430.1:53716-68234 GCA_009801035.1 Oophaga pumilio
GGTATCAACCACTGAGGACTCTCCAGTCTAAATATTTTTCTATAGTAAAACATGATGACAATGGTATTCATGTCATTTTTTATACTGTAGAGTTGTGCTCAAAAGTTTACATACCCCGACAGAATTTTTGCTTTCTTGGACTTTTTTCAGAGAATATGAATGATAACACCAAAACTTTTTCTCCACTCATGGTGACTCTCTTAAAACTAGTGGTGTTGCTGTTTCAACATGCACAGTAAGGAGGCACTTGAAGAAAAATGGGTTGCATGGTCGAGTCGCCAGAAGAAAGCCATTACTGTACAAATGCCACAAAGTATCTCACCTACAATACGCAAAACAGCACAGGGACAAGCCTCAAAACTTCTGGAATAATGTAATTGTAATAAACGTTACATTTGGAGAGAAGTCAAGGCCTATGATGAAAGGAACACCATTCCTACTGTAAAGCACACAGGTGAATCGCTGATGTTTTGGAGATGTGTGAGCTACAAAGGCACAGGAAACTTGGTCAAAGTTGATGGAAAGATGAATGCAGCACGTTATCAGCAAATACTGGAGGCAAATTTGCAATCGTCAGCCCCAAAGCTCCGCATGGGACAAGCTTGGACGTTCCAACATGACAACGATCCAAAACACAAGGCCAAGTCTACCTTCATTGGCTACAGCAGAAAAAAGTGAAGGTTCTGGAGTGGCCATCTCAGTCTCCTGACCTCAATATCATTGAGCCACTCTGGGAAGATCGCAAGCACACAGTTCATGCTAGACAGCCCAGGAATTTACAAAGACTGGAGGCTTTTCCAAGAAGAGTGGGCAGCTTTACCATCTGAGGAAATAAAGAATCTCATCTACAACTACCACAAAAGACTTCAAGCTGTCATTGATGTTAGAGGGGGCAATATACTATATTTAGAAATGATGTATGTGAACTTTTGATCAGGGTCATTTGGATGTTTTGGGTTGCCATTATGATTTATAAAGAGAAAACACAGTAGTTTGACAATAAATGGCTTCACCCAACCACTAACCATGAGTGGAGAAAAGGATTTGGAGTTATCATTCACATTCTCTGAAAAAAGGCCAAGAAAGCAAAAATTCTGCCTGGGTATGTAAACTTTTGAGCACAACTGTATATTGGTTCTGTAAACACTAAAGTTGATGTAAAGGCCATGGTATCCTTAGAGCATGTCTGCCCAGTGAGTACTATGACATAAGATGAGAACTGCTTGTCTGGCTGTACATTGATAAGGGCCTCCAGAGACAGATATCATATTCTCTCTTCGGATTAATCTTGAATAGTTTCTCTTTTATTAGACTACTACACACACTCAGAAAGTAAACAGGCGGTCTTTTTATTCAGCACATTTATTACAGAAAACAAAAATATATATATTTATTGTTCACCATTTGCTGGTGTTAACCATAAGTTAAAGTGCTCTGTAAATGTACAAAAAATGAATAAATACAAAACTTTGCTACAAAACCCTTCCATGCCTGTACAATAAAAAGAATCCATTGAGCAACTGAATCAATAGTGGTTTAGTAAAGCAATAATGTACCTGAGAGGATCTGAGCCACATCTGAGAGGTGTGCAACTCCTATACAAAAATAATACTAAAGCAGATCTGTCAGAAAAATATTCTTCTCCAAGAGTTGGTTAATATGAAGATCTACTGGCTCCCCCATCCTCCTCAGCAGTGATTGAGGACAGCCAGGCATACATCCAGATCCATGGCATGGCGGCCATCAATAACTGTGAGAATCATGGGGGAGGCTGGGGGGTTCTTTTATGTTTGAAGAATACAGGTAGGTCAGCCATTTTCTGAAACCTCCGTCAATTTGCTGCTGTTATGGGGGTAGTGGTAATTAGTCAGACATTACCTTACCCCAGCAGCGGGGTCTCCATGTCCAGGTTATGTAATAACAGGCCCACTCTGGCGTATAGAGAGGGGCTTCTGAGCTCCCCGTATGACGTACATATACACAAACAGAACACATGGAAAAGGGACGTCGTAAAAGGAATCAATTTTGTAAAACACAAAACAATGTGTTACACTGTCTTTTGCTCTGTGTCGTCTACTATCATGGTGGAAGAAGGTGATGTCTTAATGGAGACAGATGCACAGAGGTGATGAACAGTCTACTGCATGCATACAAAAGTTCTGCACATTGTTAACGAAATCGTGGAATGCGCCCCATTTGGTGGAGGGTTCCTGTAGATTGAAGAAAAGGACAGAATCCCTGAAAATATGAAATGCAAGAAAAAGTCATTCCAATGTCAGACACAGACAGATGAGGAGGATACGTGCAGAACGCACTGCAGCCCGGCATAACTTATCTGGTCCCTAGTAACCTGGCTGGTGAAAGTGTTCTGTCATGCAAGTCTACCATGTTATACAGGAGGTTAGCCCTCAGGATGTTGCCGTATTCCAAGCTGGGGAAGATATTCCTGGTAACAACGGCTTGCATTGGCTTCTTACAGGATCAGAAGACCTTCCTAAATTTCATGATGATTTTAAAAGGAATCGGTCAGCAGATTTTTGCTAAGTAATCTGAGAGCAGCCTGACGTAGGGGCAAAGACTCTGATTCCAGCAATGGGCTGTGTTTTGCAGTTTCAATAAAATCAGTGTTTTATCAGCAGGAGATTATCATTAGTGGACTAGGTGTATCATTCCTCTAGGTGCAACCACACCTCAACACTGATTAGCAGCTTTCTGTCAACATACAGTGTACCCAGACAGCTACCAGTCAGTGATGTGGGTAGGGCTTAGAGAGCTCAGCATTCAGAGCTCTTCTACATCTGCAGCAGGGAAAACTGTGATTGTATCACCACTGCTGCACCCAGTAAAATAAGTGATACATCACTGGATTCAGGGTCTCTGTCCCTACATCATGCTGCTGTCAGATTACATAGCAAAAACCTGCCAAACGATTGCTTTTAAGGCCCCTTTGCAAAGAATGAAAGCCTAAGGGTAAGTTTGGCAGATATTACCTTTGAGAAGATTTACCACTGGTCTTCTCCATGTAAAGATAATAGATTTCAAAATAATACAATAAGCACAAATATACTGAGAAAGCTAATTTTTTTTAACACCTGATAATCTCAGAAATTGGACTGTTTATTTAACAGGTTAAGGTATCATGGGGTTAAAGCCCAAAAGCAAAATCCACCTCCTTTCACTGTGGATCTGTGTTTTCTAGACAACTGGAGAAAAAAAAAAAATAGGATACATTGGACCAA
Organism: Oophaga pumilio; assembly: GCA_009801035.1. Lineage (NCBI taxonomy): Eukaryota > Metazoa > Chordata > Amphibia > Anura > Dendrobatidae > Oophaga > Oophaga pumilio. The sequence continues at coordinate 56,956 of VIAB01002430.1, forward strand.
ACAGGTCATTTCAATCTAAAATTGTAGAAAAACAGAAAATGATAAATGTGTAATGATATAGGAGTAGGAATAACGTTTTATTAATAATAAAGGGGTGCGCTGCTGTCTCAGCACTCGGACAACTGCCATCATTAAAAGGTTCAGCAATTCTACACAATCTGTGTGTCACATTTAGGCCGGGGTCACACTTGTGAGTATGACGCGAGAAACTTGCGCGAGTCCCTCGCATCAATACCCGGCACTGCTGCTGGCACATGGACCGGAGTGTGCAGCTGCATGTATTTCTAAGCAGCCGCACACTCCGGTCCGAGTGCCAGGTATTGAGGCGAGAGACTCGCGCAAGTTTCTCGTGTCACACTCGCAAGTGTGACCCCGGCCTCAGATCCTTGTTAGTTTTTGTTGAAGGATCAGAGACTTTGACAGATATTCATCAGTTATGTCAATGTCCGAGGGGAAAGACTTTTCAAAAATGGGTAAAGTGTTATGTGTCGAGATTAAGAAATTTGTCATTATGTGCATGACAATGATTATTACTAGAACAGGAAGGAAATATCTGAGCGGCTGCTTTGAGTTTTGCACTTTGCTAGGCTCTGTTCACATGTCAGCCAAAACCAGACAAACGGTGATCCGAGGCCCCCCACTGACTATATGGGGGCCTTACGGCTAGAACAGAAAGACAAGTTCTGCAATAATGGATGAGCTTGCATTCTCAGAACTGATGCAAAGGATCATTTCTTCTGTTTGTTCCTAACATCGAGGAAAATGACAGAACGGAAATGTGTGCAGAGCCTTAGACAGTAATCAGTAAGACTGACAGACGCACTGTAACATGAATGAAGGAAATGCAAGACAAGACAGAAGAATACACCGGGTCCATTATGGTAACAGGAAGCAAAGCTTTATATACGGTAGATCTCATTTCTAAATGTTACACGATAAGGAGGGCTGTGCTCTTTATAGTGAACATTGCACAATAAGATACACAGATTCATTATTTACTTTTTCAGCTTAAAAAAAATTGTAATTAGGACTAATGAATAGGGGCTGACCTTCTATCGAAATAAAATATTGATATATTCAAATTGTTAAAGGTGACCAGAATATACATGTTATCACGGTGGCTCAGTGGTTAACACTACGCATTGCAGCACTGGGGTCCTAGGTTCAAATACCACCAAGGATAACATCCGCGAGGAGTTTGTATGTTCTCCCCGTGTTTACGTGGGTTTCCTCCTACACTCCAAAGACATAGTGATAGGGAATCTAGATTGTGAGCCTCAATGGGGACAGTGACAATGTCTGGAAAGTGCTGTGCGCTATATAAGTGAGTAAAATAAATCTGTCTGTAAATCATATGGCGAGAACTGTCACATGAGTACTATAAAAGACTTTCCTTAAACGCTAGTCAGTGGACAGTTGTATGAAAAAGGATAGCTAAGGATAAAACAAGACTACTAATGTACCTTAAATAGAATTAAGAGTAATAATTAATGTATAATTGTAAAGTTATAGTTGTATGTATGCGAGCCCAGGTCTTGAGACCCCCACTCATTCCTCAAATCAAAGGACGAATACTTTCAGCTTATGCCCGAGCACGAGCAGATAGGTGGACTGACCCATTGGGACCATATACCATGCTTTAGACTACGGTTTCATTGACCTATGTGGCGCTAAGGACCTGGAATCCCATTGTTGAATACTGCAAACAGGGGTTCAAACATCTAAAAAATATTTAAAGTTTACTTACTCTTTCAGGTTACAGTTTAGGAAGGATCATACAGAAGTGACAGTATCCACTAGGGTAATATACAAAAGTTGTTAAACCTTTATTCCTTTATTGCAAAAGTTCTTGTACGTTCTTGTTCTCCCAACCTCCATAGAGGGTTAGTAATGGAGGACTGTAAGTTGTATCATTTTAAAGATGTTGCTTCTTTATGATTTTTTGGTGCATATACTCAAGAGAAATCTCAAGCTCGTGAACTTATGTGTTCCTTTGCTAAGGAATGAGTGTGCTGCGGGCATTTTTTTTTCTAATGATGTTTAGTTGCTCCCCGTATCTAATCCAACTGTGGTGGGTGGTCAGTAACAGTTCTTATCACGTAGGGTGCAAATGGCTACAGAAGTCACATGGGTTATTGTTTTTCCTAAGTTTGGGTCAAATAAGGTTTTGGAAAGGTTTCACTTGATAGGCGTGTCTATTTTCCACCTACATAGAAGCTGTTCATGCAGATTTAATTGATCATATTAGTCACTGAGGAGAGAATTTTGTACCTATTTACATTCTGTAGGATTTCTTAATTCCATAATCAGATTTTATGCACATATTACCTGCACTTGGTCTTTTGCCGGCCTCTCAGCTGCTTCCGCAAGTTTGTGCAATATGATGTATTTGTTATCGGCCAAGGATGTGAAGAGCAACTTCAGATCATTCTGAAAAAAAAAAGTCACAAATGTGAGACTCTTACACCCTACTGTAAAATGTATGAAGCCAATATGATGAATTACCTTATTTTTTTTACTTTACATAGCTTGTTGTGTTGAATTTGTCAATTGTAGCATTATCACACATCATATTGTAGATCAACCAAAAACGTTTAGCTTGTGCAGGACTTAAAGGAACTAAACATTTTTATGGTTACCACTTATGTCTTCTACTGTGTAACTCAGAACCTTCAATATATGGAAATCCCAGCTCCATAGATGAAAGGTATACAGTTTGTCTACACTTCCAAGTTAAACGGGTTGTTTGTTCTAAAGGCTCAGAATGGGTTAAGAAATAAAAAAAAATCTAATTTCACTTCATCCCTCAAGACTTCCGTTTCAACAATGTCCCCTCTATTGTCAGCAGCAACTACGACCAACCCAAAGAAACATGTGACTGCTGAGTATGCGAAAGGCCACTAACTGGCAACTTTATGGCGAGAGAGAAGGCAAGAAACATATCGTATATGCTAAAACCTGTCAACATCTGGAATCCAATGAATCCATACTGTATGAGAAACTAATTGTATAACACAATATGGAGCCGCATTGTGATAATGTAAGATACATTACTATAAATATGTGACATTAATACATTAATGTAAAATTGCATTGTTATAAGCAACGAGGCTTGAGAGGATACCTGGAAGGTCAGAAGGTCCTGTAGTCTTTCTTTCATCTGACAACATCTGTTGTTCACCACTGATTCTAAGGAGTTCAGTCTTCCCAGAAGACAATGTAAGGTATCCTCAATGACCTCGTTGTGGTCTCCACTGCTCGTAAATGTTTGGAAAAACAGAGTTTTGTTCTTGTCCATTTCTTCAGTCATTTCTTTTATGTCTTTTGCTAAAGTCTATATAGAAAACAGAAATAAAATATAATAAAGCCAACTAAATTGGAGGAATACTAAAATGTACATCTTTGGTACCCCAAAATCAGTGTGGGATTGCTTCTCCATATACTCAAGATGGCCATTTCTCTGAATTTGAAGAGTACTGCTTCCGCTCTAATTTCATCTGCGCAGAAGGTTTCTGAATGTCTGGAAGAAGGAATGCTTTCCTCTGAATGCCCATTGTGGGTCTTGTATTCTACACGATCTCTGGACTTTAGTTTATCTGACTTACTTTTGTCTATACATATGGATTAAATGGTTGGTTCCTCCAGTCGAAATAGGCAAGCGCAGCCAACTTTAATCTGATGTGTATGGGGCCTTAATTATAGCACTGATGAGACCTTCAAGATTGCCCAATAATGACTCATGTTCTCAATCAATACTGACATCTGTATTTTATGTTGCCTTTTGAACAACTGCTGTCTACTTTCAGAGGCCGGGGCATTATTTTTGGTATACAAAAAGATGGCCCTTTTGCTGAATCTGATGGGCGGGTGTACGCACGCTGTGTCCAACTCCTTCCCAGTTCCACCTATTTTGGCACAGCTGTTTTAAAGTGGCGCAAAAACATCAAATATCGCAACATTTTTGAAAAACTCAATGTTAAGCAAACATTTTGAAACATTTTAAATTCTTTTTTTTTTACAACAGTTTTACTGGAGAAAACACTTCGATGAGTCGCCCCAGTAGTGCAAAATATTAAGGCATTATGTTAATAACATAGCACTAGTTACCTCTTCGTTATAAAGGCATGTTTCTGTCTGTTCTGGCTGAAGAGCTGTTTGTACAAAAAGACGTTCTTCTACATCATCCAACCAAGTTGAAGTGGCTGAAACAGCTTCATAAAGTTTCTTCTCTAGCGGAAGGATCTTCTTTTCCCCAACCCCATTCTAAAAGAAAATAGAAAAAAATAATGATGTAAAATTTTATTTGTATCAAACTAGGGGAAGATCTATCCTTGTGATTATAATGTGACTTATTGAAAACCAAATTATTAGTACTTATCTAATGTACCTGAGAAGAAACATCTTCCAATGCTTGGTTCAACCCATCCAGAATGTTGGCGACCGCTGACTTGTCTTGAATTTTTTTGTCCCCTTTGTAAAAAGGCACTCCGGAAATAATTCTACTCGTCTTGTTAAAAATCTGTTTAGAAAGAAATACATGTCAGTGTGAGCACAAAACCAGTGATAAGACTGTCAACATTGCACTACAACTATATGGGTGATGGTGGACGACAACATAGGCAAGCTGTTCTCCAAAATTACCGGCTGCTCTTCCTCCTGTTGTAAAGCATTTTGCACTAATTTCTCCTTGGTGCAGAGTTCTTGGTGCAGGGTTTCCCATTTCTTTCTCATTTGGTCTGGTGAGGTAGGCTTCACACCTTCCAGGCCTAATTCCCTAGACAACGAGTCTGGTCCATCACTATATAAAGAAGGAGGAATTATATATTTATGACACATTATTATCATTAATTCTAAGGCTATAATACACTCTTCTACAATTAGTGGATGGGTTGTTGTCACTAGTTTCCGTCATGTACTTTCACCAATTAAAATGTAAATGAATAAAGCAAAAAGAGAAAATACTATACCTAATATTCGACCGATCGCTTATTGTCTGTTGATTAATTATTTCACCTCCACGACTTGCAACAGATTGCAATAATTTCTTTTGTTCAGCGAGTTCCTGTTCCAGTTCCTGATGCACAAAGTCAAAAACAGTGCTGGTTACATTGTACTAAATATATGGAAATTGTGTTTCTCATTTTATTAATTACAAAAATATTGTCTTTACAAAATGGGATAAAGGACCCAGACCAATGTACAAAGCCTATGCCAGGTCACAATATTTCAGTAATACAAAACTTACAGTAGCAATCTGACAAGTAATAGCACTTATGAAAATATAAGCCATCAAGATGTTCACTAACCAACCGTGCTTCAAGGGTTAACGTTTGCTCAATCCCCTCTTCTTCTACCTCAGATGTCGGATCTGCAACCATCTGTTCCATTCTATCTCTATTGTTTCCAACAATGCAGTTCCTTTGAGTACTATCTACAGTGGATATAAAAAGTCTACACACCCTTGTTAAAATGCTAGTTTTTTGACATGCAAAAATAAAAATCATACCAAGAAGAATCATTACAGAACTTTTTCTACTCTTAACCTCACCTATAATTGGTACAATTTCATTGAAAAAATCAAGTGATAATTTTTGGGTGAAAAATAAAAATAAAGAACTAAAGTAATGTGGTGACATAAATATGCACACTAATAAGCTAATACTTTGTTGAAGCTCCCTTTTGAATTTATGACAGCATTCAGTCTTTTTGGTTAGGAGTCTATCAGAATTGCACTTCTAGAATTGTCAATATTTGGCTTTTTTTCCTTGCAGTAGCCCATCCCTTGTGCACAGCGCCATCTTCAGGTCAACCCACAGATTTTCAATTGGATTCAGGTCGGGGCTCTGGCTGGGCCATTCCAAAACTTTGATCTTGTTCAGGCAAAGCCATTCTTTTGTCAATTTGGAGGTATGCTTAGGGTCATTGTCATACTGAAAGGCGAAATTCCTCTTCATCTTCAGTTTTTTAGTAGAAGCTTGAATGTTTTGTGCAAAATGAACTGATATTTGTAACTGTTCATAATTCCCTCCATCTTGACTAATGCTCCAGTTACAGCTGCTGACAAACAGCCCCCAACTATAATGCTGCCTTCACCATGCTTCACTGTGGGTATGGTGTTCTTTTGGTGATGCACAATGTTGGCTTTGCATGAATCATAACTTTGGGAATGATAGCCAAGAAGGTCAACTTTTGTCTCATCAGATTATAATACATTTTTGCACATGCTTTTGGCAAACAATGTAGGTTTTTGGCAAAATATAACCGGGCTTGGACGTGTTTCTTTGTAAGAAAAGGCTTTCGTCTTGTCACCCTAGCCCACAGGCTAGACATATGAAGAAGAGACTTTGTCGTATGCAGTACACAACCAGTTCTTGACGGAAATTCCTGCAACTACTTTAAGGTTGTTGTAGGTCTCTTGGCAGCCTCCACGACAAATTTTCTAATCGTCTTTTTGTCAATTTTTGAGGTACGTCCAATTCTAGGTAACATCACTGTTATGCCACATTTAAGCCACTTCTTAACAGTTTTCCATTGAATACCTTGGGAATTTTTTATACCCTTCTCCTTACTGATAACTGTCAACAATATAATCCCCTTGATGTGTTGTAAGCTGTTTACAATCCAAGGCTTATGCTGTAGAATAAGCTAAGAATATGTCAGGAAAATCCTTCCAGAACAACTAAACTTTACATGACGGTTAATCAGAATCACTGTGAATGATGGCAGCTGCATAGTGGCTACTATTTAATAGGAGTTTAAATGTGATTGGCTAATTGTGAACAAAACATCTTCAATTATAAGAGAGTGTTCACACTTAGTCAACCATATTCATTTAGCTTTCATTTATACAGTTTATGAGTGACAATAAAAATGGAAAATGTTCTGTAATGATTCTTCCTGGTATGATTTTTGACATGAAAAAAGCTAGCATTTTAACAGAAGTGTGTATACTTGATATCCACTGTATGTAAATGTCTACACTGCCATGGACCCGTCTCACATAGCGAGATCGCTAGCAAGATCGCTGCTAAACAGCGATCTCAGCAGCGATCTCGCTATGTCTGACACGTACCAGCGATCAGGCCCCTGCTGTGAATCACTGGTCGTGTCAGAAATGGCTGGACTTTTTTTTGATCGCTGGTCTCCCGCTGGCCAGCACACATCGCTGCGTGTGGCAGGCAGGAGACCAGCGATCAGCTGGTAACCAAGGTACACTTCGGGTTTCCAGGCGCGGGGCGGTGCCTGGAAAACCCGATGTGTACGTTGGATACCAGCGCGCTGCTGCAGGGGAGCTGGTAACCAAGGTACAAATCGGGTTTCCAGGCACCGCGCAGCGCCTGGAAACCCAAAGTGTACCTTGGTTACCAGCTCCCTGCATCAGCGGGCTGGTATCCAATGTACACTGCGGGTAACTAGGCGACATTACCCGCAGTGTCGCTGTCCTGATCGCTGCCTGAGCTGCCAGTTTGGCAGCTCAGCAGCGATCATGTAGCGACACACCAGGGATCCTGATCGTTGTCGGGATCGCTGGTGTGTCGCTATGTGAGACGGGGCCTTAAGTTACGTGGCAAATCTGGCTGGGTGTTATACTAAAAAATGTGCCAATGGCGGCAGCCTTTACGGTATGGTATGTGCAGTAAAAGTACAAACTTGTAAAGACTGGAGAGTTATAATATTTACACCAGAAGGATTTACCTTTTGTTTCTGAAGACTGCTCTGCTTTTGTAGCGATCGGGTAGTATGTGCCTGAGCAAGCCATTCCTGGACACTGGGACTTTGTGAAGAAGACAGCTCTAACTCAGACTCTTCTTTTTCATGGTACGTCCCCTGATCAATGATAAGAAAAATAAGAAAAAGGATATAAATTGGCATGCCAAAGAGATCACCTCAATACGAAAATAAATGGCGGCTCAAAGAAAGGAAATATCAGAAGATACATTTTTTTTTAGTATTCAAATCATACATAAAAATATTAGCATGTATTTGAATATACACTGCTCGGTATTTCATTTTAGCAAAAAAAAAAGCCAAGAAAATCTTTATTTACGTTTGTTATTATAAACTTTTAGAGATATTGGTTGGCGTAACCTATAATTTCTTTGCCTCGTGCTCCGGATTGCACAACTTTACACTACGCGGGGGATAATAAAGGGAAGGAAAGTGCAGGCTTCTTTTGTCTCTACATCAGGCATATAGCTCCCCTAGTTTCACAGCTTGATAAGCGGACTGTTTATTAGAGGTTACAAGCGTCCGCTACCTTGCCTATTAAATCCCTAAAATCTGAAGCCTAGTTTATTGGCCTACATGATCTAAAACATAAGGTTAGATGACATTACAAACGGGCTAATACACACCCTATAGTTCTGACTGATCAGGGAATATCGGTGGTCCTGCCGCCATAGTAGGAACACATAAATCCCTTCAGTCACTTAACATGTTCACGTCACAGTTTCTGAGTAAGATAATGTGACGTAAAGCAGAAGAAGTCACTCAATCACATCTTACCTCTGCTGGCACGTGAGTAAATAATAAATTATATCATAAAATTGCTGCTCTCATGTTCCAATGTGAAATAATTAGAAGGAATTAAGATCTGATCAGATTAAATAACGCAAATTTACTTTATTAAATCTACTCATGTACATGGATTCAGGGGCGGACATACCATTGGTGCACCCAAGAGGTATTGGGCCACTACTATCTCTAAAGGGCCACTAACACGTCTAAAGAAGCACATAATGGGGTGCATTATAATGAACTATTGGACTGCAAAAGGCCAACATACAGCTCTTGCACCGCGGCCTCTTCTGCCTCCGTCCACCCTGCTATACAGCACATATGGCTACTATCTACCGGAAGCACTGTGCCCATTACTGGTTACCTACATACCAACCAAACCGTCCTCTAGCTGCCATTTATTCTCTACACCTACCCAGACCTATTAACAAAGACTAGCTGCAAAGTGTGCTGGCAAGAATGCTGGGCAGAGGTTGTGATGAATTATCTTATCACTAAACTGGTTACTTGAATTAATAAGAAAAGACAGAAGAAAGCTCAAAATTGAATCTCCGAGTCATTTTGATATAAATTTGATTCACAAAATATTGCTAATCAGTTTTCTTATTTAGTGATTCGGTAAAAGACAATATTATTATTGGTCATTAAAGGTTTGAATGAAATGTGAAGGAAAGGAAGTGAAGCATTGCACTGCACACCCGGAGAAATAAAAAAGGATCAATTCCCAAACCAAAAAACAGACATATTACATGTTCTGCTTTCTTGTGTGCTTTCATCTCGCCCCATGCTAGCTTTGCCTATGGAACAAACGAGACATAAAAGTGCTGGTAAAGAAATACATTATAGAGTGATATTTTTCAATGAAAACAACCTTGATGAAATCAGCCCTTGATGTTGTCCATCACGGCAACATTAGGGTGGAAGCCAAATGACTACCAATGAGGGAATTTGTTGAACCCAGAAATATATTATAATCTTTTCTCGGGTTTCAGTAACATGCAATTTTTAAAGCAGACATGATAAAATAAGCATAAAGAAAAATATCAAATAATCTGTGATACAATACAAAGTAATAGAATGCTTTCCTGTGCTAAGTTGTTACTATCACTAAGTTGTTCCTCGGGGTAAGGGTATGTGCACCCTAAAGCATTTGCAGCAGAAAAATCTGCTTCAAAAACTGGAGTGCTGGCAGGAAAAATGCAGCGTAAAACACTGTTTTTGATGCTTTTTTCCCCATTCATTTGAACTGGTGAAAAACACTGCAAAAACAGTGAAGGAATGGACAGGCTGCAGATCTGAAATTGCTTCAAATATGCAAGGAAAAGCAGTGTGTGCACGAGATTTCAGTAATCTCATTCATTTCACTGGTACTGTAAAACGTTGAGTTTTTTCACAGCAAAATCGCAAGCTGAAAATAAGCTGTAAAAATCGCAAAGTGTGAACATATCTTAATAAGGATGACAACTGCTGTGTTGATATCTTGGTGACTAAGTGGTTGATATATCTATGGGATTTGATGGGGATGACCATAATTTAAAAAAAAGGCTCCGTCACCTCTCCTACATTTACTTTATCTAAGGATATAACAGTATGAGGTGAAGAAACAGAACGAAACTAGTACTACAATAAACGTTACAGTGGAACGCTTCCTAAATGTAATACATTTTAGGAATACCAAAAAGAAATAAATAATATACCTGAAGGCTAATTTGCTTGTCTTGAAGAACCCTTTGTAGTTCTAGAAGGCTTCCCTTTAAGGTCCTCAGTTTCATAGCTAACTGTTCGGCTTCTTCCTTGGTGTGGGCCTTTCCGTCCATTAGTAAGTTCTCACTGTGCACAGAGAGCTCGGACAGAGCAACCACCTTCTGCTCAATTTCCAACAACATGTTCTGCAGCAGTGAAAACAGAGACACAAATTCAATCATTTTATACAAAAAGAATCTCTGACAATGTTGGCATTTGATTGCCAAAGCCCATCCCTGACCAACACAGCCAAAAAGGAACTGAGGTCATTTTTCTTTGGAGATCCATCAGAGGTTCACCATGAATGAAGACCAGTGTTTGAAGTTCTTAGAAATATGGTGTGTCCATGAAAAAGTCCTGCACACGGCATCGTTCCATGATTCTTCATGTAGATCATCTGCACACAACACACTGTCCACCAGATTGTCTTCCCTTCTACAGAAGAGCCTTGTGTTATACTGATAAGCCCCTGGCCTTCAGAGGTTTGTGAATGACTCTGAGCATATCTACATAATCCTCTTTACAGATTAACCTGCCTAAACAGAACTGGAGTTGGTATCCTTTTGTGAACCACTGCAGGATATCTGTATCTCCCCAAAAAGTACTGTGTCATAACAGAAATGGATCACTTATTACATTATCTTTTAAGTAAAATATTTTAGTTTTCTAATCCGTTTTTATTTTCAGAAGGTAAGGAGTCATAGGAAGTAATGGACAATAGACTTTTATTGTAGGGTGTCCTAGGCATGCTCTGTGATCTGTGTGGGAGCCACTGTACGGCGAGGGGAGGAGGTGAGCATCTGTTTGAATCAGCTATTGTGAATTGTGTGATCCTGTGTTATCTATACAGAGATGTTAACATTCATTGTAATTCTGTCTGTAATGAGAATGAGTTGATTGCTGAAAGATGATCTCCACAGAACAGGAAGGGTCTAATATTTAATAAGTAGAGTGAAAACTCCAAGGTTTCAGGATTTTTCTTTCAGCAGCAGGTGGAAGGAAAGGAGACACACTAGTTC
>VIAB01002430.1:74859-86261 GCA_009801035.1 Oophaga pumilio
GATTTTACAGGTAAGTTCTTACCAAAATCCGTCTTTTATATACAGTGGGGGAAATAAGTATTTTATATACTGCTGATTTTGCTAGTTTTTCCACTTACAAATAATGGAGAGGTCTGTAATTGCTATCAGAAACCAGAAAATCACATTGTATGATTTTTAATTAATTCAATTGCATTTTATTGCATGAAATAAATATTTCATCACTTACAAACCAGCAAGAATTCTGGCTCCCACAGTTAAGTTTTTCTTTAAGAAGCTCTCCTACTCTGCCCACATTACCTGCATTAATTGCACCTGTTTGAACTCGTTACCTGTATAAAAGACACCTGTCCACACACTCAATCACACTCCAACCTCTCCATCATGGCCAAGACCAAAGAGCCGTCTAAGGACACCAGGTACAAAATTGAAGACATACACAAGGCTAGGATGGGCTACAGGACAGTAGGCAACCAGCTTGGTGAGAAGGCAAAAACTGTTGGCACGATTATTATAAATGGAAGAAACACAAGATGACTGTCAGTCTTCCTTTGTCTGGTGCTCCATGCAAGATCTCGCCTCATTAGGTAAGAATGATTCTGAGAAAGGTCAGGAATCAGCCAAGAACTACATGTGAGGACCTGGTTAATGACCTGAAGAGAGCTGGGACCACAGTCTCAAACATTACTGTTAAATTAGTCAAGGTCCCCCCTGATCACGCCAGTACATATCCAGGCCCATTTGAAGTTTGCCAATGACCAACTGGATGATTCAGAGGAGGCATGAGAGAAGGTCATGTGATTAGTTGGGACCAAAATAGTACTTTTTTGTATCAACTCCACTCACCGTGTTTGGAGGAAGAAGAAAGGTGAGTACAACCCCAAGAACACCATCCCAAAAGTGAAGCATAGTGGGGGAAACATCATACTTTAGGATGCTTTTCTGCAAAGGGGACAGGACGATTGCAACGTATTGAAGGGAGGATGGAATGGATCATGTATCGCAATTTTTTTTCTAACAACCTTTTTCCCTCAGTAAGAGCATTGAAGATGGGTTATGGCTGGGTCTTTCAGCATGACAATGACTTGAAACACATAGCCAGAGGACAACTAAGGAGTGGCTCAATAAAAAGCCGGTCTCCAGACCTGAACCCAATAGAAAATCTTTGGAGGGAGCTGAAACTCAATGTTGCCCAGCGACAGCCCCGAAACCTGAAAGATCTGGAGAAGATCTGTATGGAGGAGTGGGCCAAAATTCCTGCTGCAGTGTGTGCAAACTTGGTCAAGAACTACAAGAAATGTCTGACCTCTAACTGCAAACAGTTTCTGTACCAAATATTTAGTTCTGTTTTTCTATTTTATCAAATAATTATTTCATGCAATAAAATGCACATTAATTATGTAAAAATCATACAATGTGATTTCCTGTTTTTTTTTTTAACATTCTGTCTCTCATAGTTGAAGTGCAATTACGATAAAAATTACAGACCTCTCCATTCTTTGCAGGTGGGAAAACCTGTAAAATCGGAAGTGTACCAAATACTTATTTTCCCCACTGCAGAAAAAAAAAAAAACATTACAAATAAAAATATGTTCACCATATTTTCTAATGACACAGTCCTTTAAAAAAAATTAAAAAGCTACATCATGCAATAAATTTGAAGATGCAATTGCGTGAGCGTGGGTTCAGCAATCGAATGATTAAAAAAGCATTCAATCGTGCTCGGCATTCCACAAGAAATTCCCTTCTATATGGGACACGCCCTGCCAAGGATTCTAACACTATTAGATTTGTGACAAATTTCCATTCACAATTTTCGTGGATGAGGAAGATTCTTAATAAATCATGGCATATATTGAAGGCCGATCCAATCATCTCGAGGTTCCTCCCGGAGAGGGCCGCCGTCGCGGCTAGAAGATCTAGGAATTTGCGTGATCGTTTAGTCCGCAGTCACTATACTGGTGAAACAGTTACTACATTTCTTGATAGGGCACGGAGACGAAATGGGAGTTCACCTTGTGGCCGCTGCGTAGCATGTCCCAACATGGATCACACGGATTTTTTCCTGAATCAGGACAGATCTGTTCAATATAAGATAAAGAAGTGTATCACATGCACCAGTAGGAATGTGATATACTATGCGGTCTGCCCATCTGATCTGATTTATGTTGGGTTGACAACCCGTCAACTGAAGATAAGGGTACGGGAACATGTACTTGGTACTGAGGCTGCGGCGGCCACAGGTGATATCGATTCATTAAAAACGATCCCGCGTCACTTCAAGAAGCATCATGGCTGCGACGGTGGCCTTCTCAGGGTGCGGGGCATCGACATGTTGAATGTGGGCATCCGTGGTGGGGGTGTTGCAAGACGTTTAGCACAGCTTGAGTCCAGATGGATATGGACGCTCGGCACGGTCCATTCATCTGGACTCAATGAAAACTTGAGCTATGCTTCATTCCTGTGATATAAGGTCTCTGCTCACTCGTCGCTCTGCTGCATTTGGGTACATATGGGTCATGTACACATTTTTAATTGTTTTTATTTGGATTTTTAGTTTGTATTTTTCCATGGTACATATGGGATGCTGTTACAAGAAGTGGTGGAATGAAAATGAATACATCGTGTATATTGTGGATCACCTATCTGAAGAAATATTGCAGGCGGAAACTTCGTTCCCTATTAGCGGCAATGATAATATGAATTATGGTGTAATGACACTTATGTCTTGTAATAATAGGTCTATAGACATATATAAGATGTTAAAAATGTTTTGTATAGGGATATGTAATTTCTTAAGTCCATTGTCCTCTGTATTGCTTATGTTAATATTGTAAGATCCTATTTACATGCTGCGGTTTATTATACCGTTTTCTTTATTGAGCTGTATAATGCGGTCTTATATAACTATACACTGCTTTATATGCCCTTTGTACCATTATACTTTGTTATCCCGGCTTTTTTGTAAATATATGTGTTTTTTATGTGATTCAAATCTATATGTTGTGGTAAGTTGAATCCCTGATCTGTACGCGTCTGCTTCCCTGTCACCGCTATGCCTCACAGTAGTTGGCGTCTCTACATGGCGTTTGAGCCCGCCCCGGCTCCTCCTGCCGTGTGACGCCGGCCCTGGGTTGCGTCGCGGTTGCCATGGCAAGCGGACGCGTCACTTCCGGTCCGGGTCATCAACTTCCGGTATGGCGATTCAACACATGGTGAACGCAGGTATTTAAACACACTGAGACACAGTCTGGCAGGCCCCTTGAGAAAGGAGAGGTCCGAAACGCATGTCGGGGTGGACGCGCTCATCTGGGTGAGGTGTTTATTGTAGCGCTCTGCAGGCGACACAGAGGTAATTATGCAGCTCTATGCTGGGCATTATGTATTGTAACCTGTGTGGTAATGGTGCAAGGAGGTCACTGTGGATAGTCAACGCTGTGTATGCAGCAGTGACCATTGTCACATAATGTGGGCACATGTTTTTGGGGAGTATATGATGGCATTATAGCCTATATTATGATACATATAGTCCATTTTTCCCAGTGATTAATCACCATATGTGACTGCCCGAGATATACACATACAGCTGTGTTGGGCTTACATTATATAGCGCCAATATACATGAACCTTGATGACTGCGTCATATTTTATGTGATCGTGTATCTGTGTGTATTCCTACTTCCAATATTGTTGAGATATGTTTTTAATGTTGCATAAATAAAATTGGTTATTGTTGATAAAGTATTGGCCTTATATCATCTTTTTCTTGAAGTGGTGTCATATCATGCAAAAAATGTGGAGACAATAGCCATTTGGAAACACGGGTTACTTAGTATCAATGATACCTTGCCAACACAAATTTCACATGGTTATCTTTTACATTTTTAAATACTCCATTCCTATAAGTATAAATAAATCAGTATATACAGTACAAATAGAAATAGATTCTTTTTCATCACAATGCTCGTGTGACATGAAGAAAGTCTGCTACATTTTAAATTGTATCAAGCTTGACTTAATTGATTTGACTACCTGGCAGTCAATGAGCTGAGCTTCCATGTCCATGGGTTCTTCGAATGCACGTAACACATTGTTTAGGGTGGCTCTGGCATCTAGCAGCCAATGATCCAGCTCGTCAGCTTCAGTGCGGTATCTCTGCAATGCCTGCTCATGACGCTGTTCTTCCAGCTGTTCATTCAATTTTTCCTAATGATGTAATAATTTCTTTATATTACTAGGCCATTACTGAAAATCTGTTTCCTCTGTAAGGAAGAACTAGCTCTTGACCCAGCATATCTTAGAGAGACATCATAAACTATTTCACAGTGCAATTCAATACATTTCTGTAGAGCACTTCAACACAAAATACAATGCCACAAAAAGCCATATGATAATATTCCACACAGGAAAATGTATGCATCTCCATAAGACATCAGTATGGATACATACGTCACATTTACTAAATGCTACATTACCTCTAGCAGCTGGCGCTTTCCTGAAGCTTTCATTCTGATGGTGGCCATCCTCTCTGCCAGCACAGTTAGTGTGGACTGTAAAGCTAACTGATCCGCGGTCTCAGAATCTAAAGATTCCGACACCAACTCATCGGCAAAAGAAGCTTGCAACTTGCTGATTTCTTCTTGAAGCATTAAGATTTCATCCATAAGAGCCTGAAAAAGAAACATTAAAATGCTGCTCAATTTCACCAACAGAAGGCTTTTTAAGGAAACCATTTTTGTGACTACAGATATTGTAATGTTTTATTGCAAATCACAATAAAAGTCTGATAAAATCTGAAATATCTATGTAAGAAAAGACATCTACACACCTGATGCTCGGCCATCTGACTTTCAGGAGTTTTGCTGGGTTCCAGACTTTCATTGAGTTTGACTTCGATGGCTTCCATTTTGGTGGAAATAGACTGGAGCGAATCTTGGTACCTTTGTTGTCTTTCGAGAGCCTCATATAGAGTACGCTGCTTTTCACTAATCTGAAAAAGCAACACAGATCTCGTGTCAATACCAAGCAAGTAAAATGCCTTACATGACATGAGTAGATCTGCCTAGACAAAAAAAAACACGATAAGGGTATGTGTCTTTTAGATGCTGCTGTGCTTTCCCTACAAAAGACAATTTAGAAAAACACCAGCGCAACCTTTTGAGGTGTTAGGCCGGGGTCACACTTGTGTGTGTGATGCGAGAAACTCGCGCAAGTCTCTCGCATCAACACCCGGCACTCGGACCGAAGTGTGTAGCGGCATAGAAATACATGTAGCTGCACGCTCCAGTCCGAGTGCCAGCGGCAGTGCCGGATGTTGATGCGAGAGACTCGAGCGAGTTTCTCGTATCACACTCACAAGTGTGACACCGGCATTAGGTGTCATGTGTGCATCGCCACGAAGATCGTCGCGGTTGCACATTCTGACTTCTCACAGCTGAGTAGCTGTTTCTTTGTGTTTGGCAGTTAGGGAGTTAATTCTGTCTGTGCTCGGTTCTGGGACTGGGTGCAGTTTCTCCCGGCTGCAATTGATTATTTGTTGATTGGTTTCCTTTAAATCCCTGGTTGTCTGCTTTGGGAGTTGCCAGTGAAATCTCACATGCAGATCACAGATAGGATTGAATCTGTATAGACTCAAGTTGAGAGCTCCTTAGTTTATTAAGCTCACATTGTTTAGAGTTTTATATCCCAGACCATTTTATGTTCCTTCGGTGTTTGAGTGTGTATGCAAGTCTGTGTTTGCGTTCTCTCCTGTCTGTCTTATATGTCTAAACTGTGTATTTAGTTGATATCAGCCCATATCCCTTTGGTGGTAATCAGGATCCTTCTTAGGACTGGATTACAGGGTTCAGGGTTTGATAGGAGACAGGGTTAGGCTGGAGACTTGGACCTCTGAACCATTATCAGTACCTCCAAGGTGAGGGATTAGTTAGGACCCCAGTTTAGGGTCAGGTTAGACCCCGGTCCTGCTCTTTCCTGTGACAGCGTTACAAGTCCTCAAGATTAACCCAGAGTTCAACGGATATCGTGTCAGGTAAATCTATTCTATACTTTCATGTTGATGTTGCTAAACTATATGTTGTTTAGAGTGTTGTCCCTGTAAGAATAGTTTAATGACATTGTATACATATCATTGTATGCGTGACATTAGGCAGGAGCTTTGCCGCCGGCGTTTTCTTTTTTATGTATTAATATTGACCGGTTACCAGCAGAAGCCACCTGAAAAATGGTCAAGTCACTTCTTTTAACTGCTTTCTGGCCTTGGAAGCCTGAAGTGGTTAAAAGAATTTCAAAAATACTGAAGATGAGCACAGAAAACTGTTCATTCTCTTTGTCGTTTTTTAAGAGCTTTCAGGCGGCTTCCAGGCAGAATCCACCTGAAAAAGCCGCTGTGTGCACAGACCTTAATACTGTAATCCAATTACTTGGAGCTTTGCTGGATTAATAGAAGATATTGCAGGAAAGTTTTGAAATAAAAAGGTCATATGTCCACTGGACCACAAAAGTGGTTTGATGATAAAATTCAGTAAAAGAGCACTGTAACTCTCAAAAAAGTTATGTTCCCTGCAATTACAAAAAGGTATAATCTGGAAATGACTGCAAATGTCATGTATAGTAACTTTAAAGGGAACCTGTTACTTGGCGGGGAATAGACCTGGAGTGACAGAGGCTTCAGATCTTCAGCCTCATTTGCATATCGATGCAAACTCTGATGTATCAGTAAGGTAGGAGCAGACTGGTGTCATGGGTGTGTCACGTGTGACAGACAGTCATTCTGGATCCGGCTGTAGAAGGTCTTTGAGATTAGCTCAAGCACCTTCTTGATTTTTGTATCTCTGTTGTGGAGCAATATCCCTCTCCCTTTAGGACCCAACAGTTACCTCCACCTCCTGCTGCTAATTAGACACCTGTGCTGAAGTTTTATATTCATTCTGTGTCTGCAGAAGGCTGCTGCTATTAGCTCTTACTTGTCTCTGCTAGTTGGATGTACTAACAGTCGGTTATTTCCTTCTCAGAGGACTCTTGGAGAATTGCTGGCGTGACATTTTGGTTGTTTTCTCAAGCTAAGAATTCCCCTTGTTCATCTACCCTCTTTATCTTTAGCTGTAGTGGGGACTGACTAATGCACACCTCATCCCCTCCCTAACCAGGGCCTATCGCTATGGTCAGTCAGGAATTAGGTTCCTGCTCGGCGATAGGTGCAGAACCTATTTAGGGACGGTTAATGTAAACAGGGTGATTTTAGATCTGCCTAGGGGTCTCCACTCCCCACTCCCCCCTAGTCTTGGTCTCCCCTCTCCCTTTCCCCTTTGTCGTGAACTTACTTATCCGTCACTCAGCGTGACAACTGGATATGTAAAGATACTGTGGAAACTGTCTTTGAAAGAGCTACAAGAACATATAAATAGGCTTTGGTGGTGAAATCCCGCTGACAAATTATCTTTACTGAAATTGACCAAACTGGAACTTGAAAAAAAAAACAAATATGTGCGTTTCGATTCTAATGGCACACTTGTAAATGGTATTTCTGGGTAGAATATACATTTTGGAATCTAAGTCCATGTAGTATGAACATCAGAGAGAGATAATGTACAGTTCATGTACAGTGAAACCTACCACATTCTTCAAGGTCTCCCAGGAGCGCTGAAGATCATCTAGTTTGGCAATAGCGGCAGTCTCTATCCCTGGCTCATACATTTCTTGAGGTGAAGTGGTGTTTGGTTGGATCTTGGATGCATCCGTCTGCAACTGTTCAGCAGATAAGGCCTGGTAATAAGCAATGTCCTAAGAGCATGAAGCACAACATTGCACTTTCAACAGATCACATACCACAAGCATGCACACTAGTTCCTGAAGCTACAGTATGTGTGTGATGATATTCTGATTTATATATTTTTTTAATTATATTTTACCATTTTTTTTTCTAAATGTCACTGTATCCCTATTTTGTGACTATAGTAGTACTTGACAAGAAAAAAAATAGGCAAAATGAAAATAGAGGCTGTCCTTGAATACTGGAATTATTGAGTATATAGATCTCACTTAAAGTGATTCTAAAAGAGCAGGAGAGAAGAAATCCCTGGGATTCCTTGCCCATAGGCAAATGTGTAATTTTATTTAAAAAAAAAAAAGAAAGCATAAATCTACAGTTACACATCCTTACAGAGGCAAGATAAGTGTGGAAATTGGTAAAAAGTTCACTTGTAGACATGATTTTGGTTCATGCTTGAAAAAAAGTGGCTGGCGTAAAAGCAGCACTGCGGCTGCTGGCAAGTGACTTCAGTAGGAGGACTAACAAGGCAGTGGCAGGCAATAAAGTGTACAGAAATATTAATAATTAGGAAAAAAGGTTTCAATCAAACACCCTCAAGACAGTGATACTGCAAATAACAGCAGCAAACCCAGACCAAAAAGAACTCAGGATTTCTATAGTATAGAAGCTTAGGGATGGCTTCACATAATATTTTGGCAAATATGGAGAAATAAATAAATAAGTGACTTTAGAAAAATATAGGAAAGATGTGTATCTTCGTACCGTGTTAGCCAGTAGATAGAAAAATATTTAGACTTGAGAATCAACCACTGAGGACTCTCAAGTCTAAATATTTTTTTAGAAAAATAAAAATTTTTGGGGAATCATAATGCATCTCTGGACTCCATGAAAGTGTAACCATCCCATTCAGACATAGCCAGGTCAGAGGTAGGCACATACTGTACATAGAGGATTATTTACACTGTGGCATTTTCTCCATATATTATATTTAGCTAAAAATAAAGAAAATAAACACAGAAATAAAAACTTTTAAAAACAAGATCTGTTCTTAAATTTGTCAGAATACATATGGAGAGAAGTCGGACCACAAGCACTTACATTGCAGAAAGCTCATACACATACACCTCTGCACGAACGTATGCCTTTACCATCACATGCATATAGCAGCGTGTCATTATAACTAGAGATGAGCAAACGTGAACTTAAAAGTTCCGGGGTTCGTACGGGACAGTTTGTGTCCGGTAATAAAATCCAAACACGGACTTCCCCCTTGAAGTCCACTGCAATGTTCGGAGTTCTGGGGGAAGTCTGGGAGGAGAGGGAGAGAGAAAACATTCTCCAGCTCAAAAGTTTGTGTCCCCATTGTTTTCACTGGAGTTCGGGTTCTGGTTCAAGTTTGGGTACAGTTCAGGTACCAGAACCAAAACTTCCACGGGTCCACTCATCCCTAATTATAACAAACAGGAATCAGAGTAGCTCTTCTGTTCTTTGTTGATGGACAGCGCACCATAGGAGAATGCACACGTGACTTTATCTTCCCCTAGGCCCAGTGGCTACAAGCATCTCCCAGGTGTATGACACTAATCCAGTGTCTGGACTGATAATGAGAAGAGAACTTTTACTGCAATTAATGTATAATAAAGTGAACCTGGTCCCCAGACAACACTGCAACACTTCCATCAGAAGAGTCACTAAGGCCATAGTCATCCTCACTGTTAGATGGCTTCTGTAACAGTTACTAATGGCAGGCATACACTCTAAGGAGCTGCAGCTCACACCTCTGCTATCCATACAAACGCCCGGGAACATCTCCATCTCTGTGTAATCTCAATTAGAGGATGAGGATTTCTCCAGACAGCATAACAAGGGTCTGTCTGCAACTATTTAAGTACTAATCCGTTTAACTGGAGGCCTCTGCTTCACCCCACTTCTTGTGTCACCGCCTTCTGCCTGGAAGAACTGAATTCTGCTGGAATGTCTTAGCTGGTCCCTCTCTAGAAAGTTGGCAGAACCGGTGGCAGAAGCAAAAATACGGTAATGCATTGTTTTTATTTTATTGAACACTGAATGGGAATTAAGGCTTTTTTTCTGCCCCATTTGAGAACAGGCTGATGTAGGGGCACAGACTCTGATTCCAGGTTGATGTATCACTTTCTAGGCTGCCTGTTGCTGTTTTGATAAAATCTTTTTTATATTTGCTGCACATCTGACAGTTCTCTGAATGCTGATCTCTGTAACCCCACCCACACTACAGTTTGCTGTGTGCACTGTGCATAGGCAGAAAGCAGCAATCAGTGGTGGGGGCGGGGTTATGATTACGGAGGACTAAATGGTAACAAGTTTACTAATGCTCTAGAGATAATGTCCTGCTTTTATCAAAACTACAGCAAACAATACAGTAAGTGAGCATTTACTTATGACCCATAAAGAGCAACGAAAATTTGGGGGACCGCTAACTAAACAGGCTGCAAATTAAACTGTTTAGATAGGTTCATCAGTTAGAATAATTTTTAAGCAAGCTTAAAAATTATCGTTCTCGGCAGCAATTTGTCCTGTGATTCTTTTATGGCTAGTAAGCCAAACTTTAATAGTTAAAGAGTAACATAAAATAATAATAATTATATATACGGTATATATATTTTACAGTCTCTAGGATAAGCTAAACCCTTACAGATGCCTCTGAAATCTGTGTAGATTGCTTATGTTCAGATAATGACATTAATTATACCACAGAAAAACAACTAATATGTGATCACACAGAAACACAAAATACAAGAAAAACAACAAGACAAAACTAATCTCCCAGACAAGTTCAGCCCGTGATTTTCTGGATCACAAAAAGACACAACTAGATCTAGATTAAAAAAAGACCATTATACATAATACAATTGTATTGTAATATTCTAAATCAAAATGGTAAAGAAATGGCATCAAACATTGAGTGCAGCAGCCACAGAGGTGCCAGTGTGGGTAAAGATGTCCTGCAATGAGAGAAGTCAGTATTTCTGTAATCAGGCCCTGTTAATACTCTGAAAAAATAAAACGGGATATTTGTCGGCAAAAAAACACAGTGCCCTTTGGGACAGATTGAGAAAGATGCGATGTACATTAAAGCAATGAATCGTGCCCCATAAAGGGTCCAGAGAATCTCGGGCTGCACCTGTTGGCATCTGGTAAATACGGCATAGTGATACCTGGTTAACAGAAGCATCGGCATTAGCCACAGGTGAAGGAGACCGACAGGCTGGAGGAGAGGAGATCTCACTGTTGGTACCCTCCTCCCCCGATTCCTCAGTGACAGGAGACAGAAGAGTGTGGCAGCGACCAGCAGTCATCTGTCACAGGAGAACGCCGGAAGAACCCCAGAGGACAGCAAGGAGATCAGAGAGAAGTCAGAGGTTTGACACAAAATCACAAACATAAAATGACAAGTAGCTCATGTACATAGAGGGGATCTGTTACCTGCAGACTGGACGTAACACCTGTGTGCACAAAATTATAACCAAACAGATGAAGCAGAGATAAATTTGTCATTAGGGGAGTTTACCCCTTAATAAAGTTTATTTAAATCAATAGATCATGGAATAATAATAAGCTCCACTTTTGGTTGTGTTTATATAAAATGTTCCTGTGCTGAGATAATCTTATAAAT
>VIAB01002430.1:98399-113828 GCA_009801035.1 Oophaga pumilio
CTTATGACCATGTGATATTTCAGCTTTTCTTTTATAATAAATTTTCAAAAAATTTATACATTTCTGTTTTTTTAGTCAAGATGGGGTGAATTTGAATTTACCAAATGGCTGCAATGAAACAAAGAGTGAAAAATTTAAAGGGGTCTGAATACTTTCCATACCCACTGTATATATTGATAGCCCGTGAATTTTTCCACTTTTTTCACGTTACATCCTCAAACTTAAATGTATTTTATTGGGATTTAATGTGATATACCAACACAAAGTAGAATGTATTTGTGAAGTGTAAAGGAAAGGATACATGGTTTTCTAATTATTTTTAAAATATAAACTTGAAAATTGTAATGTACATTTGTATTCAGCCTCCTGTTGTCTAAAACCCCTAAAAAAAATCCCCAGTGACCAATTGCCTCTAAAAGTCAATAATTTTTAAATTGAGTCCACTTGTGCGTAATTTATTCTCAATATAACTTCAGGTGTCCTGTGAAGGCCTCACCGGTTTGTTTGATGTAATTAGGGATTAAACATCATCATGAATACCAAAAACACACCAGACAGGTCAGGGATAAAGTTGTGGAGAAGAGTAAAGCAGGGTTAGGTTATGAAACACGTAGGGGCAAGGTCTGAACATCTCAACATCAAAAGGAGCACTGTTCATCATCCAAAAATAGAAGGAGTATTGCACAACTGAAAACCTACCAAGACTTGACTGTCCACCTAAACTGACATTCCAAGCAAGAACAGCAGTAATTAGAGAAGCAGCCAAGAGGCCCATGGTCACTCTAGAAGAGCTGTAGAGATACACAGCTCAGGTGGGAGAATCTGTTCACAATACAAATATTAGTCATATAATCCGCAAATCTGGTCTTTATGGAAAAGTGCCAAGAAGAAAGGCACTTTTGAAAACAAACCATGAGAAGCCCTGTAAGGAAAGGGTTGTCGCCATTTTGTATAGGGCCTGTACCAGCCTCCATTTTGTCAGTTCACAGAGCCACAAACTTTTAACTACACAGGGCCTATTAGCATATCCAGTACGACCGGTTTTGATGTCCACTAGGAATCAAAGGGGCTTTAGCATGCTAATTAGTTTAGGCCAGTGTCTGAATAAGATGGTCAGTCGTATGGTAAATAGCTCAAGCTCAAGCCATTGTTTCCTGCTCCATATGAATTGCAGGCCAGTTAATATGCGTGCTTCAAAGCAAAAGGGAAGGGCCTAGCAGGTTTAAGAGCTGTAGCCAGGTACCCCTGTGCCCATTCCATTTCACACACAGAAGCCAAGAAGATGGTCTAGGAAAGACCAAGGGACTATCCAGCAACTGAAGACTGTACCTGGGAACCGCAGAGCCAATGCCTTCCCATGACCATAATACCCGGTAATATTGATCTATAGCTTATACCTTTAAGCCTTGTACATTATCGTTGTATTGTTTCTCTGACTGCAATTCCATTGTAATTACGTTGTATAGCTTTACTGTATATTTCTGTAATTATCTAGTGCGCCCTTAAGGCAAATTAAACCATAAAATTAATCTTGGGCTGATGCTTTTACTCTGATCACGAATCTTAGAATACCCAGTGGGTAACAGGACACCCTCCCCGGCGGCCATTTGCTCTAGGTGCAGTTCCCTTGCTGACCTGAGAGACAAAGGGGGCGCCGGAGAGCTGTACCTGTGGAGTTACGTCCCATTGGTGACGTGGGAGGAAGGGGGTCGGCCTTCACATTTGGTAGCGGCGGTGGGATCAGAAGCTGTGATACCCAGGCTACCATGTGGCGGTCGGCTTAGTTCCTCACAAGCCCCATTTGCAATTTGTAAAACGCCATGCAAGGGACACAGCAAGCATGTGGAAGAAGGTGCTCCGGTCACAAGGGACTAAAGTAAATGCTGCACTTACAGAGGTTTTCCCACGAATAAAATTAGTTTTAATCAACTAGATCTTTGAAAAATAATAAGTTCCACAATCAGATATATTTAAAAAAAAATGTTCCTGCACTGAGATACATCTTATAAATGAGCCCCTGCAGTGTACTGTGTAATGGTCGTGTCTGACCATACAGTGACATGTTCTGATCATACCACAGCTCCTGGGCAGGGGAGGAAGCAAAGGAGTATATGGACATTACAGCATGGGATCACAGCTGATTCTTTCTTTGAGGTAAAACATTGTTTTAAAACAGGCAGGGAAATGTTTTGCCTCATAGAAAGAATAAGCTGTGATCCCATGCTGTCCTGTCTGTATACTCTTTTGCCTCCTCCCTGCCCAGAAGCTGTGGTATGATCAGACCATGTCCCTGAACGGTGAGAGACAGCCATTACACAGTACATAGCAGGGGCACATTTATAAGATTATCTCATCACAGGAACATTTTTTTAACACATTCAATTGTGGAACTTATTGTTATACAAAAATCTATTAAATAAAATATACTTTGTTCATGGGAAAACCCCTTTAATATTAGACACTTGATGCAAAGCGTGACGTGTGGCAGCAAGCTAACATTGCACATCATTGAGAAAACACCATCGTCAAGTCAAACATGGTGATGGCAGCTTCAAGCTGTGCAGATGCTTTTCTTTAGCAGGGACAGGGAAGCTGGACAGAGTTGATGGTAAGATGGGTGGAGCGATAATGCAATCCTGGAGGAAAACCTGTTAGAAGCTGCAAAAGACTTGAGACTGGGGATTAAGTTCACCTTCCTGCAGGATAATGGCCCAAAACATACTGATAGAGGTACAATGGAATGGTTTAGATCAAAGCATATTCATGTGTCCAGACCTAAATCCTATTGAGAATTTGTGGCAAGAGTGGAAAATTGCTGTTCACAGACACCTCCATCCAATCAAACTGAGGTAGAGAGGGTTTGCAAAGATGAATGGGCAAGACTTTCAGCCTCTATATATGCAAAGCTGGTAGAGACAGACCACAAAAGACTTGCAGCAGTAATTGCAGAGAAAGGTGGTCCTACAAAGCATTGACTCAGAGGCAGGGCCTAGGTTAGGGGCAGGTAAACTAGGCATTTGCCTAGGACTGCCACTGCCGCAGGGGGACACAGCCAGTGCTGTGCCACTAATAGGGGCACACCACGCGGCCGCTATGGGTACTGTGAGTCGGCGTCCAGGTGCCTCAGCCTCTCCCCCCCACATCATAGATGGCGATACAGTTGAAATCACTGATGGAGGAGAGAGCGTGAAGCTTCCTCACACATCATTCCCCCTGCTTCTGACTCAGCGTGTGCGATGAGATCACTTCATCATGTGCTACGCTGAGCCGGGCAGTTGAGCTGCTGATAAGACATGCTGCAGAGACCGGAGCAGAGGAGGAATGGGGCTGCATTATACTCTTTTGGACTGCATTATACTCTATGGGGGCTGCATTATACTCTATGAGGCTGCATTATACTATATGGGTGCTGCATTATACGATATGAGACTGCATTATACTCTATGGAGCGGCATTATACTCTGTGGGGTTGCATTATAGTATACGGGGCTGCATTATACTCTATGGGGACTGCATTATATTATACTGAGGCTGCATTATTCTGTATGGGTTTGCATTATACTATATGGGGCTGCAATATACACTATGGGGCTGCATTATACCCCTGTGGGGCTGCACTATACTATATGGGGCTACATTATACTAATTATTATACAATTTCAAAACACAAGTCATAGGTAACAACGTTAGCAATACAATTATTAAAGCAAAATAAGCCGACCCTGCTCATGAGAGCTTACAATCTACAATGAGGTGGGGGAGATACAAAGTACAGGTGTATATATACAATGGTGCATTTACAATGATGGTCCAGCCATCTTGAGGGAGTGAGGGATGGATGGAGATAGTGAATGGGCTACACACACACACTTACACATAGAATGACTTTGGTTAGTGAATGTGATAGGCCGCTCTGAACAAATGTGTTTTGAGGGAGCGCCTGAAACCATGCAAATTGTGGATAGTCCTAATTTCTTGGGGTAGAGCATTCCAGAGGATTGGCGCAGCACGGGAGAAGTCTTGGAGTCGGGAGTGGGAGGTACGGATTAGTGCAGAGGTTAGTCGAACGTCGTTTGCAGAGCGCAGCAGTCGGTTGGGCCGATAGATAGAAATGAGGGAGGAGATGTAGGGGGGTGCTGCACTGTGGAGAGATTTGTGGGTGAGAACCAATACTTTGAATTGGATCCTATAATGAATGGGCAGCCAGTGTAAGGACTGGCGAAGAGCGGACACGTCCGAGTACCGATTAGCCAGATGGGTGACCCTGGCTGCTGCATTAAGGATGGACCGGAGAGGGGATAGTCGAGTAATGGGGAGGCCAAGTAATAGTGCGTTGCAGTAGTCCATTATACTGCATTATACTCTGTAGGGTTGCATTATAGTATACAGGGCTGCATTATACTATATGGGGCTGCATTATACTCTATGGGGCTACATTATACTATAAGAGGCTGCATTATACTTTATGGGCTGCATTACACTATATTGGGCTGCATTATACGGAGGCTACATTTTACTGTATGGGGCTGCATTATACTCTTTGGGACTGCATTATACTCTATGAGGGCTGCATTATACTCTATGGGGACTGCATTATATTATACTGAGGCTGCATTATACTGTATGGGTTTGCATTATACTATATGGGGCTGCAATATACACTGTGGGGCTGCATTATACCACTGTGGGGCTGCACTATACTATATGGGGCTACATTATACTATATGAGGCTGCATTATACTCTATGGGCAAAACAAAAAAAATGGAGCATATACACCATAACACTCAAGTCTATAGATATCACTATAAGATATGATTTTAACGGTACAAATATTAAAGCAGACAAAAATCACAAATATAATAGTGTGTCATAAATAGAGAGCTATCTGATACGGGTCAGAGTGCACCAGTGTAACAAAAAGTGCCGCCTCATGGATTTTTTTGTTTTGAGTATTGTAGGAGTTCCATAGGGTATTTACCCATTAATATCCTGGTTGTGATGACTGAGAGTTTTGTTATAGACCATGAAATCTGTACTTGAGATTTTTTTTCTTATTATACTCTATGGGGCTGCATTAAACTCTATGGGGCTACATTATACTATATGTAGGCTGTATTATACTATATGGAGGCTGTATTATACTATATGGAGGTGGTATTATACTCTAAGGGGGCTGCATTATACTCTATGGGGCTGCACTATAATCTATCAGCGGCTATGGGGAGTACTATATGGGGGCTGAATTATACTCTATAAAGGACTATTGGGAGTGCATTATACTATATGAGGGTTTCAATATACTATAAGGAAGATATGGGGATTATACTGTATGGAGGAATATGGGGAATTCATTATTCTGTATGGAGGACTATGGGGAATGCATTATACTATAAGAAGGACTATGGAGTTAATTACACTATGGGGAGTGCACTGTTCTATATGGAGAACTATGGGGGTGCATTATACTATATGGAGGACTATGGGATCCATTATACTATATTGAGGTCTATGGGGAGTGTATTATACTAAATGGATGACTATGGGGAGTGCATTATACTGTATGGAGGATTATGGGGTTCATTATACTATATGGAAGACTACTGGGTGAATTATACTATATGGATGGCTATGGGATACATACTATATTGAGGACTAAGGGAAGTGTATTATGCTATATGGAGGACTACATGGCGTGCATTATACTATATGGATGACTGTGAGGAGTGCATTATACTATATGGAGGACTATAGGGTCTACATTATACTATATGGAGGACTATGGGAAGCGTATTATACTATATGGAGGTCTATGGAGAGTGTATTGTACTATTGGGAGGACTATGGGGAACCTTATACTATGTGTAGGACTATGGGGTGCCTTATACTAAACAAGCAAAATGCTGTCTATTCATCGACTGATTGGATTGTTTATGCTGGAAAAGAAATCATTGTTCACAGCAGCACTTCACCCTATGGAAACT
This sequence comes from Oophaga pumilio, assembly GCA_009801035.1. Taxonomy (NCBI): domain Eukaryota; kingdom Metazoa; phylum Chordata; class Amphibia; order Anura; family Dendrobatidae; genus Oophaga; species Oophaga pumilio. The sequence continues at coordinate 104,382 of VIAB01002430.1, forward strand.
ACAGATATGCTGCTGATAACATGAAACTGTATGGACACAGATTGATCTACTAGCGATCGTTCCTTGCTCATTCTTCCTCAACCGGTGTAAAGAGGCCGGGAAACAACTGTCAAACAACTTCAATATTGTTGATCATGCTCGTTTAAAGGTCTGACCTCGCACATGTAAATACAGCCAAAATATTTCTGTGTGATGGTGCTATATGTTAGCATTTGAGGCCCCCACTTTAAAATTTTGCCCAGGGACCCACTTTGTCAAAAACCGGCCCTACTCAGGGGGGCTGAATACAAATGCAAGTCGCAATTTTCAAATTTATATTTCTAAAATGTTTAGAAAACTGCCGGTATGTATAATTTCCTTTACACAAATACTTGATACTTATTGATGGTATATCACATAAAATCCCAATAAAGTACATTCAAGTTTGTTGGTATAATGTGCTAAAAATGTGGAAAAATTCACAGGAATGATTACTTTTTCAAAGCACTGTATAATATATATATATATATATATATACCACCACACATGTAAACAACTTCATTCAATCTACTGCAGCAACAGATGAAAAACAGCAAACAGTGTAATGCTGAATCAGTCACACACATGTAGTGGGTATACGCCAAATGGCACATGTAACATGACTACTGTATCACTTGATGAGTGCAGTTATGGAAGAGACAAGACTCTCATTCACGGCCTCTTGTGACGTGCCCGCTCATGCGATCAGTAACAGTTACTGTGGCATCACATGACCTGTCGTCAAAATAAAAACCTCTGCTAATAAAAACTACTATTGACACCCACAAAGCAGACAGTATGTGTGATTCATGTACGGCCAAAATCATATGACAACATAAAAATATCCGGCACCTGAATGGCAGATACATAAATAATTCTGGATTTTAGTTTTTTCGCTTTTTTATATTTATTTTCTGGATTAATGGTTTTTACTTTGATAAATTACAGAAATCAATATAGCGCAACCATTTCTCCAGTAATAAATGCGCATAAGCGGCAGTATATTATCCTAATAATGGTAACAATGGCTGGGTAGTAACGCAGTGGATGCCATCATGTGCCCAGGGAAGCCGGAGGCTGTGGCTTTGTTCTCTGGCTCGCCGGTTTGCATATAGAGGCAGATAAAGGAGCACAGGCCTTACCATAACAACAGATGGGTGAGCAGAGTGTGCCGGGAGCAGTTCTGCATCCAGCTCCTCCATGCCCTCTGTCAGCCCCTCCACCTCGGTGACAGTGAGCAGCATTGTGGCATGCTTGGCCTTCATGGTTAACATCTTGCACTTGGAGTTCAGTGATGCGATCTGCTCCTGATAGCCCTTGATCTTCTTTGCCAGCTCCTGGGAACACATTTTCAATCAGTGATCTAGTTAAGACTGAAAAACTGCCATGAAGGAAATCAGCCTTGCATTGTATTGTGTTTCAGGCTTGCAAATAGGCAGGGAGTGACTGGCCAATAAAATCAGCGCTCACAAGCCCTGTATCATCTGTCAGCACTGGCTGGAAGGGAGGATGTTGTCTGTGAAGCAGAAGTAAGCCAGCCTGCATCTCACAACACAGAGAAACCACACTGTGGCTGCAAGAAGAGGAAATCGCTGTGCAGACGCGGCCACAATGCACAAAACAATGCACAATCTACACCCAGGGCCAGAAGTGGCCGAGCAGGAGCTGCCCCCCCAGATAGCTCGTGTCTCCGGCTGCGTAATGAGGTCATGGAGTGACTACAACTCTAAAAAATGCAGCAGTCCACTCCAAGCCAAGACTGAAACAATGAGAAAAGAAATGGGAAACAATAGGCGGTTATCGCGGCAAATGTTACCCTCCAAACCGCCACCAACACCGAATTATATACAATATGTTACAACCGGCAAAGCCTACTAACACAAAGAAAAATGGGATGATTTTCAGGAGACCCCTCTGCTTATTAGTGAATTTGTCTGACGTGTGTCATATGTTACGACACGTGTCGTGTTATACTGTTTGCTTATTTTTATGTAGGCAGAAACAAATTAATACCAAGGCTTTAAAGTCCCCTCACTAATGGTTTCCACGGCCGAGTACCATCATATGGAAATGAGTTTATGATCATTTATTAAAGTATTAGACATAGTAAAGTCTATTTCATCAATCGATCTGCATTTGGTAGATTACATATAGAATATTACATAGCACTGCTCGTCCTGATTTAATGCCTGCATTAGGTCTGTGTTCACACTTTCATTCCGTTCAACCTCTTCACAAAACTTGCTGACTAGTATTCTGGGAGGTAGAGTAACATGGAGAATAAAGTAGTAACTGGCGCTAGTGGATTGATTGCCGGACTCAGTCCATCGGCCACGTTAGTAATCTATGGTCACTGGATGTGAGGACTGCCTCCCTGCTTCCGCTGCCTGGCACAACATCACTGTCATACCGTGCAGAATAACATATATGTGATATCGCGTCAGGCCGGCTAATCAGAAGAAGAGCCACGACTATCCTCAGTTAAGACATCAGAGGAAAACTTTGCTGTACACTTTTTCTTAGTTGCAAGATGAAGTTTTTGTGAATAGTGATGAGCAAGTATACTCGTTGCTCGAGTGATCTCCGAGTATTTGGAAGTGCTCGGAGATTCAGTTTCTGTTGCCGCAGCTGCATGATTTGTGGCTATTTGACAGCCTGAATACATGTGGGGATTTCCTAACAAACAGGCATTCCTCACATGTATTCAAGCTGTCCAGCAGACATAAATCATGCAGCTGCAGCAACAGAAACTAAATCTCCGAGCATTTCCAAATACTCGGAGACCACCCAAGCATGCTCGGGAAAACCTAAGCAACAAGTATACTCGCTCATCACTAATTGTGAAGTACAGGACATAGATATGCCAATTAGTGTAGAATTTCCAGACTGCCTTCATAAGCGTTTCTGATACAGATTGTTGCACAGAAATTCTGGACTACTTGGCATATCCATGTCCTCCTGTACTTCACAATTCTATTGCATTGTTTCTGTGCTGTGTTGTGTATAATTATGTGATTCTTCAGTTTTTGCTTTAGTCTTTGCCTGATGAAGAGACCTGAGTAGTCTCGAAAGCTTGCAATTTGTTACCATCTTTTCAGTTAGCCATTAAAAGGTATCAACCACTGAGGACTCTCAATTCTAAATATTTTTCTGTACTTCACAATAAATTCATCTTGCAGGAGTACACAGTGATGTATTAGGGGCAATACTCCCCACTCTACTGAGTACTCAGACACCAATTACTGAGTACAATCTTATTGTGACTATATTATGCAGTTAAGCAGCAGTTCTCAGGGCTCCTGTCCGGTGACCACAAAGTACTGATGTGGCTGATGGGCCGGGTCCTGCACATCGATTTGCACCAACTCTATTAATGACCTCCCTACATTGTATGCGTTCTGCCTCGGGTTAGCCATCAAATAGCTTGTCCAATAAGAGCAGAATTGTAAATGCAGCTCTGGAGCATAAGTTCAGGATTAGTACAATATACATTCTAATGTCTATGTAGTAGTAATTATCATTATTTAAACTATAATAATATGTACATTTTTTCTGTAAAACGATGTTCAAGGATGAAGCTGCTTTAATTTATTTTATACTGTTCATTCTTAAAGAGGTTTTCCACAAGTTTACAACACTACATTATTGGCCCTATGGTGATGGAAAAAAAATAAGCAAACAATTCTTATGTCCAGGATCAGCGTTGTTCCTTCTTACTCGTCACTGTGTCCTCTTCCTGAGTGGGATGTCACGTGACCGCTGCACCCATTAGCAGTTGATGATTGGGAGCAGCCTTCACATATTGTACGAACATAAAAAAATATAGCATTCTTCCATTCTTTTTGCAAAATGTGAAAGTGCCTTCAGCCATCAGACACAGTGCTGAATAAGGAGGAGCGTCTGAGAGGAGATATTGATTTTCTTTACTTTTCCATCTCTTGGGGACAATAATGAGGTGTTATAAAGTAGTGGATCACCCCTTTAACTGTAAATAATCTAACCTACAATAATGAGTCCATTGGAGATCATCAATATCTGACACGGTGGTATCATTAGAACATTAATACACTCTGCAATTCTCAAGAGCAATACGTTTGTCTGCCAGTCTAATATTTAGTGTAGCATGTGGACAAAGGCCCAATAACCAAAGTCCCACGAATCAGAAACCTGTATAATACACCTGTACAGAACGGCTCTCCACTCTAGCTCATAGGTGGGTCTGGAGCGTGGGACATCAATGACGTGGCTCTAATGGGGCACAAGGACAAGGATTGTCTTCATGAGAGAACCCATTTAATAAAACATACTATTACATTTTCATTTAATATCTGAGGAAAATGCCTCTGAATTTTAAATTACTATCAGATTTAACAACCTCGATCACTTTAATTACCAAGTATAATTACCTCGTGGCGTTTAATCTGGAACTGTAATTCCTGAATATTGCTGGTGGTTACTTTTGCATCTTGTAATTCCCGATGTGCCTCCTCTATTAGCTGCTGCAAGTGCTTCATTTCATGTTCATACTGCTCATACTGAACCACTGCCTCCTGTTGGGTTAATGTGCAATGATCAACCAAAATTATAAAAATTTATTAACAATAGGACCCTAACAAATGCAAATATTTGGTAACAGCTGGAGCTGAGATAGGGGGAGGAAGGTGAACTGATAACTGCTGTATGAAAATCAATGGGCTGGAGAGAGCTGACTGACTACTGCACATACTCGTCTCTAGTGATCAATCTGCTTGGAAACCAACTGTACACTATGGAAGATAAAAGCTCTTGTATCAGGAGAATGAAACGAGAAAAAGCAAGTCAACTTCACACTTTTGTTATTGAACGCTGTCTAACGCTAATAACACGAGAATACTCCTTTAACATTTACACTCATGTACAGTACTTCAGTGATAATATCACCTTTACTATTCATAAAATATGTGTTTTTCAAAAGAATAATGAATGGCTATGATAATGCAGATGTGCATTGGGTTCTGTACAAATATATCTTTTTATATTGGAAAAAAATGTGGCAAAGCAGGAGCTGATTAAAGAGGTGCTGTATGATGGAACTCAAATTGGGGCAAATGTTGTATGGTGGCATCATGAGGCTGACATTGGAGAGAGAGTATGTCATTCGACATGGAGGACACTAGGGAAGGGTGATAACACAACACAACAACAGATGGATTCACTCTTGGAAAGCAGAATGTCGTGTGACGCTTTCATGAAGAAATTACAGTAATTTATGAGTCTGCTAGAGAGGATAACTTTAAGAGATGATATCAGTGAGTGCTTACCTGCATAATATTACACTGCTGGATGGCAGTGTGTTGAAGACGGCTGGTCTCCTCTTGCAATCTGATAGCGGTGCGACATATGGGAAGACTAGTGACTACTTCTTCAGGAATTCTTAAGGCACTTTGGCAAAGTTGGACAGCGTGAACCTTTGGTTTTAGGGACTCCATTTTTGACAGTAGGTGCTGTAAAAACAATAATTTATTAAATATTTGTACCTGAGGAAAGATTCACATCTGACACATGCACATTACAGATCATTATAGCCCTGTCCTGAGGCTGAAAGCAATGGTGTGCAGGGAAAAAGCATTGTAAACCAGTGCTGCAGTTCCTTCATTTGGTGACACAACCAAAAAGGCGTTTGTTTTTTTATTTCAGCTCTGGAGTGGTGCTACTAATGTAAGTTCCCTTTCCCTAGTATTATACACACCAGCCACCGTCTTCTGCTGTTCCAGAACCATTACAATTCCAATCCGGCATCTTATGACAGCAATGTCTGACTGACCGGAAGTCAAAGGTAATGGTCACAAGCTCTCAATGCAAGTCTGACAGCCTCGTTCTGACTGTCATATACTTACATTGAGCACTGACCTTCAACTTGCCCAGAAAACACTGGAGTGATCTGGCAGGTCACAACCTGCAGAAGACCAACCAGAGAGACGACGACGATAAAAAATGAAGATGTCGGTGGGGAACTTACATTAGTGCAACCACCCCAGCGCTGAAATGAAAAAAAATGCTGGAGAGGTGCTTTATGGTCTTCTATGACTAATATACCAAGTAGACATGGGCAAAGTACCTGTCTATGAGACAGCTGTTCCTTAAGGCTCAAGCGTCCCAGCTCTGGTGAGGTCAGTGTAGTCTGGGCTTGTTCTAAAGCTGTTTGCAATGCTCTAATTTCACTTTCAAACTTCTTCATATCCTGTAGGAAAAACCAACATTGTGAGTAACTTGTCAGTAAACATGTCTCCCTCGATGGGTTCTCTCATAATTGAATCCTATGGATAGGTAATAAATGCCTGATTGCTGGGGTCCACAGCTGGCACTTCCACAGTTCACTAGAAAAGGAGTCCAGAGAGTTTAAATGGACCAACAATTAGGCGTGCACAACATCTATAGGACTAGCGGAGTGCAGCGCTTGGCTAGCTTCTTCATCCCTAAACACATTCAACAGAGCAGCAGGACGCAAGTTTACATTCAGTCATAGCAACAGTGATTTTGGAAACTAGGAGTATACACAAAAGACATTACACAGTTGAGTAAGTTCACTACAGAATTTTTATAATTAGAGAAGATCAGAGTTTCTGAGGAGCATAAGCCTGTACCTTAGCCGCATCCTGAAGGTTCTGCAAACGATGCTTTATCACTTGCTGTAGTTCTTCAGTCTGACGTCCAAGTTCTGACACTTGCTGGGACAATTGCTCTGTGTGATAAACACTTGACAAATACTCGATCTTTTCATTCATTGATTCCAGATCACTATGGATGTCTCTGGACTCTTCCAACAACGCCTGGAACAAACACAAATGTAAATGAAAGTGACAGGAATTAGTGATAGGCTTTTAGAGAACACGTAAGAACAAATCCTGTACATAGAAAACCAAACAGCGGCTTAGAAATGAAAAGAAATAAATAATTCACAAAACAATTCATTTTTAAATTTCACCTTCAGCATTTAAATAAATAATCCTGAAACCACATGAAGACTTTGACGTATACACTACTAGTTGTTCACTAAATTATACTAAAAAGGTGCCGCAGCGAACCTGGTGAGCCATCGCTTGGTCACGGAGTTGACCCGCCGAGTTCCAGATGATGTTACTGTTCACTAATATTTTAGACTTTTCAATCCACCGTAGAATAAATTCTAGCATTTCACTGTATTCCTCCAGCTGGACGACAGCCTACATATGGTGACGGAAAGAGAGAGGCAGTTAGGGAACAGTTTTCTACAGGAAGGGTCTCACTCCAAATGTAACGAATCCGGGTACATCTTTTCTTCACGACAGCAGTTAGTTGACAGTCAGATTTATGGCTTCTCCTAGTAGTCAGATCGTAGCCTGTTGTGGAAGAAATCTCCAAGAAGTTCCTTGAGCATGGCTTACCTGCTTGACTTTGCCGGCTCGGTGTTCCGCCTGTTTGCTGGCTTGCTGCTGAAGCTCAATAAGTTTCCCTATCTTATCTACCAGTTGCTTTCCCAATGTGTGATTCTGTTCAGCAAAGTCTTGCACGCCAGCATCCAGCTCCACCAACTTTATGTTGCACTTGTCTAGCTCCTCACATAAGATCTACAGGGAAGACAAGACGTTGTCACTGATAGTGAAAAGCAAAAGTCAGGAAGAACCAAGAAAGTGTACGTCTACGTCATCTCATCAAAGTTATTACCTTATTCCACAGATCTAGAGCTCGACCGGAAGAGGAAGAACATGCACAAGGCTCCACCAGCTGAATGGATCCTTACATGACATTAGCTAACAAATCAGGCCAGAGCCGGGGACGGCATACTCTTACGTGATCAAGCGGATCCCACTGGAATACTTATTTGCCTGAATTCACATCAGTTTTATTTCTCACTCACATAGAACAGATTTCATAAGTAAGCTGGTCTTTTTTTATATTGATCTATTCACTTTAATGGGTTTGGTCAGCAAAATGGATCAGAATAGGACAGGTCTCCAATTTTTTAATGCGGACCATTGCTCACCCAAAAAGACCCTGAGATGTGAATAGCCCCATAGACTATAATGTATCAGTGCACTGTTACTGGGAGAACAGACATGTGACAAATATGCAATATTATTATTATTATTTATTTCTATAGCACTATTGGTGCTGTACATGACAAGGGGTTACATGCAAATTACAGGTATCACTTACAGTAAACAAACTAACAATAACAGACTGATACTGAGGGGAGAGGACCCTGACCTTTCGGGCTTACATTCTACAGGATGGTGGGGAAGGAGACAGCAGGTTGGTGGGTCGCAATAAGCTACCAATGCCACCAATATGACTCGGCCTGGTATAAGTGGTAGGTTATGTCATAGTTTACTGCTAGTGATGAGCGAACGTGCCCGGACAAGGTGTTATCTGAGCATGCTCAGGTGCTAACCAAGTGTCTTCAGCGTGCTCGAATAATATATTGCAGTCCTCGCGCCTAAATGTCTCGCAGCTGTTTGATAGCCACAACACATGCTTGTTAGGCAACCCCTGCATGTGTTGCGGCTGTCAGAAGTCGCTCACTTAGCACCCGAGCATGCTCAGATAACACCTTATCTGGTCACGTTCGCTCATCACTATTTCCTACTTATTGCCTAGGTATTGCCCACCCTTCAGTCCCATCCTGGCCGATTATCTGGGAATGAGATACCTCTAAGCTCTACAGGCTGCTCTGCAACTGGCCGGATCCCTAGATCTATCCGGTCAAATATGTTGTTCTACAGGGAGATCCACCAGTATCAGATGTCTCTGATCAGGACTTGTCTCTTTTGCCTCCACTAAACAATAACATTAATAAATCATCTTCTACAGTATAAGACATACAAATATACTCGTGGTGTCCGAATTGAGTATTTTTTATTTTAACCCCTTGCCTGATCTTTCCAGGACCTGAGATGATTCTCCTTTCTACAGGACTGATAATCCACACTGTACCTGGTGATCCTTCCTAGCCTCAGTCACGTCCATTGCTTTCTCCGTTAGTTTCTCCAGAATTGAATTCAGCTCTTCCTCTGTTTCCATGATTTGCTTACTCAGCTCCTGATAAACTGCTTGATTTTGCTGGGCTTCTTTTTGCTTCCTTTGTATCTACATTAGATAAATATAAAAATACTATAAGGTCTCTGCTTCATCCAGCACATCCCGACAATTAATACACACTGAATATAGACTAAGAAAGTACATACAAGGCAAAGTCATTCAGCACCACTAAAATTCCATCTAAACATTTAAAAGATAATATTTTTATCAAATTGATCTTCTTTGCTAGACTTTCTGACTACATAAGCTTTGTGCAATTTGTAATGACGAATGCAACAATTTTATTTTGCAACATGTAATATTACCACTTGCTGACAGCAGAGGGCGCACTATGTAATACAGTGCCTACAAGTAGTATTCAACCCCCTGCAG
>VIAB01002430.1:119936-141299 GCA_009801035.1 Oophaga pumilio
GATTCATTCTTGGTCGACCCGTGCTCGTAATCTAATTTGGAGTGGCTGAGGACGAGTAGTATGTCATCATAAACATGAACCTGACAACACGTGCATGCTGTAAGTGATGGGAACAATACGTCACACGTGCATACTGTAAGTGATGGGAACAGTACATCACACGTGTATGCTGTAAGTGATGGGAACAGTACGTCACACGTCTATACTGGAAGTGATGGGAACAGTACGTCACACGTGCATACTATAAGTGATGGGAACAATACGTCACACGTGCATGCTGTAAGTGATAGGAACAGTACGTCACACGTCCATAATGTAAGTGATAGGAACAGTACGTCACACGTGCATGCTGTAAGTGATGGGAACAATACGTCACACGTGCATACTGTAAGTGAAGGGAACAGCACGTCACACGTGTATGCTGTAAGTGATGGGAACAGTACGTCACACGTGCATACTGTAAGAGATGGGAACAGTACGTTACACGTCCATACTGTAAGAGATGGTAACAGTACGTCACACGACCATACTGTAAGAGATGGGAACAGTACGTCACACGTGCATACTGTAAGTGATGGGAACAGTACGTCACACGTGCATACTGTAAGAGATGGGAACAGTATGTCACACGTCCATACCGTAAGAGATGGGAACAGTACGTCACACGTGCATACTGTAAGTGATGGGAACAGTACGTCACACGTCCATACTGTAAGAGATGGGAACAGTACGTCACACGTGCATACTGTAAGTGATGGGAACAGTACGTCACAAGTGCATACGGTAAGAGATGGGAACAGTACGTCAAGTGTCCATACTGTAAGAGATGGGAACAGTACGACACACGACCATACTGTAAGTGATGGGAACAGTACGTCACAAGTGCATACGGTAAGAGATGGGAACAGTACGTCAAGTGTCCATACTGTAAGAGATGGGAACAGTACGTCACACGACCATACTGTAAGAGATGGGAACAGTACGTCAGACGACCATACTGTAAGTGATGGGAACAGTACGTCACACGTGCATGATGTAAGTGATGGGAACAGTACGTCACACATCCATACTGTAAATGATGTTAACAGTACATTTGCCTTACATACATCATGTTATTTAAATCTGAAATACATTACTGTATATGGATTTTTGCTTCACAAACAACTTTTTTCATCTATTCACAGACTAGATAGTAAAAATATAATTGCTGGGGATCCTATTGCTTGATCCCCCACGGATCACTAAAATAGGGTTTTGTTCCCCTCATTTTTGTCACTATTTATGCCAAACACTGGCGCGAGCTGCTTAGGAAACGTGCACCTATGAGACACATACATTCATTCATTACAATCGCCATGATATCGTGTATGTAGCGTACCTCTTCATTTATATTGGCCAGGGCTAATGCCACTTCAGCAAGGAGCAATGACAGCTCCGATGGCAAAATTGTGTACATTTCCAAATATTTATTCTGCTGGTCTTCAGACAGTTTTTCCACTTTGTGGCGATGAGAATTCATCTCCTCACGTAGAACCTTAGACGATAAAAATAAATATGTCACATGGAACAGATTAATCCATGCAGACACAGCTTTACTGCACAAAACAAGGTGTACCTGTACAGGAGACGAGTGCCACACTGGGCGATCCTGCTGGAGAATAAGGGCTCATACACCATGGTTTCTGATCAAAGTGCCATCAGAATTTGCTCAGTGTGTCCGTTTTTACCATCAAGCCACGTGCACATATTCAGTATTTCGTCAGTTTTTTACCTCAGCATTTGTAAGTCAAAACCAGAAGTGGGTGATAAATACAGAAGTGGTGACATGTTTCTATTATACTTTTCCTCTGATTGTTCCTCTCTTGGTTTTGTCTTACAAATACTGAGGTAAAAATACTCACCACGTGGCCTCAGAGTATGGTCAAGGTGTTATCAGTTTTTCTTGGATGAAAAAATGAACAGATGTAAGTTTCTTAAAGGTATTTTCCCTCGAACAAAAGTACATTTTAATCAATAGATCTTGGAATAATAATAAGTTCCACAATTGGATGTCTTTAAATAAAATGTTCCTGTGCTGAGATAATCTTATAAATGTGCCCTGCTGTGTACTGGCTGTGTCTGACCGTACAGGAACATGGTCTGATCATACCACATCTACTATGCAGGAATGTGAATAAAGTGAGATTTATGCTGCTAGATGTTAACAATCTGCAAAAAGCAGTATCAAAAAACCCCCTATGGGTCAGCAAAAAATATATCAACCAAGTATCACAAGAAATACAGACCATGTGCTATTGTACCGGTTTGAGCCACAGTGCCCAGCACCCCAACACGCGTTTCGCGTGTAGCTTCATCAGGGGGTACTAAGGCAATGTCCAAGTAGGTATATATAGTTATACTGCATATTAGGTCACCTGAAATTGACTGCAACGTGCCGCCCTTTGCTCATCCAGATCTCCCCAGCTGGCGCCAGCAGGTCCATACAGTGTGGACATATCTTTTTCATTATTAGCAGGTCCATACAGTGTGTACTGCAGGACCTGACCAGGAACCAGGCAGGGAGAGGGAGGAGTCAAAGAGGCGGCACATGGTAGTCAGCCATCGTCTACTATGCTCCATGGTCGCCGCAGAGGGGATCGTCACTGTCTGAGGCCAGGGAGATCGCGCCAGACGCTGAGCAGGGAGGAGGAGGGACGATGGGGGAACCCGATAATTCAGCTGTGTGATTGGGCACGCGCACCACGCCCACCGCACGTCACTCAGCCCAGTCGGCGTCTCAGGGATCTTGTCATGCATATGAGCATAGCAGGAACCTCTGTTGAGACGCCGGGCGGGGGAAGGGAGAGCGAGGCAGCGCAGAGATGCGCACGCACCCACAGCAGAAACACCGACACCATGTTGTTACCTGCCAGAGGGATTGGAAAGAAATGAAGCAGGGCTCACAATATAACAATCAATACGTTTCTACATTTATATATTTATACATGATGTCAGTTATTGTCTTCTGCTTTAGGTCAAGGGTTCCTCAATTTCATTTGAGGATGTATTGTCCAAATTACATCTTAAATATAAAAAATGGTAACAAAGAAATTATGATAATTACCAGGTATAACAAAAAGCTATTATTATAAATAATGATTCCTATTGTGTGGAGAGAACCTTTATAGATGTTAATTGCTCCCTGCTGTGAACTGTCCTCCTGCTCCTTTCTCCTCCCCTCTCTCTCTCACACCTGGCTTAATTTCTTGGACATTTGAATGGTATAAGTTAAATGCAGCAGGTCAGACATGACCTTGGTCAGATGCGACATCATTTTAAGTGTGACATCTTTGAAGTGTTACATCAGAAACATACCAGAAATAGTCCAGAAATCGGTCAGAAGGTAACAATAATCACTGCCTTCTAATTTTACTTGCCTTTCTTTTACCCTGCTGTTTAACCATGCTCACATTTACCCTCACCATCTCTGCTCCGCTAATCCTCACTCTCCTTCGCTATCCCCAAACCCCTGCAAGCTCGAACCAAATAACTGTCTCCCCCTCTCTCTTACCCCCCTACATCGCCTCATCTGCAGACCTGCTTCTTAACCTCAGACCTCTCCCACTAAAATATAATGTAAGCCGGTCCCATCTGCTTTCCCTTTCTCTGCTTCTTCTCACTGCTGGTGACATATCCCCCAATCCTGGCCCCCCCTGCCTCATACATCCCACTAATCCTCACCATTATACTTCTCACAGTAAGAGAAACTACCGCAATCCCTCACACTTAAAACCTGTGCCACTGACCCCTACCCCCCAGCTTTCTCTCTCTGGAGCACTCTGGAATGCCCGCTCCGTTTGCAACAAGCTCCACGTGATCCACAATCTCTTTACTTCCCGCAACCTCTCCTTCCTGGCCCTCACTGAGACCTGGCTGACACCCCCTGACACGGCCTCCTCTGCTGCACTGAGTTACGGTGGCCTCCACTTCACCCACACTCCTCGCTCTGGCAACAGACATGGTGGAGGCGTGGGTTTCCTTCTTTCTAATAACTGCTCCTTCAGCCCTATACAACCCCCACCCTCCCTCATCCTCCCTTCCTTTGAGGTCCACTCGGTCCTAATATACCGACCACCGGGCTCGGCCACTCCCTTCATTGACCAATTCTCCAGCTGGCTTCTTCACTTTCTCTCTGCTGACATCCGGATCCATCATCATGGGTGACTTTAATATCCCTATTGACACCCGCCAGCCAGCAGCCTCCAAACTCCTGTCACTTACTTCATCCCTTGGACTTACTCAGTGGTCCTCCACAGCCATCCACACAGACGGACATACATTAGACCTCATCTTCACCCGCCTCTGTTCCCTATCTAATCTCACAATCTCTCCCCTTCCCTTATCTGACGACCATCTACTCACCTTCTCATCCCTGTCCTCTTCACCCCTATGTCCAGCCACTGGCACATCCTCGCAGAAACCTCACACACCTATAAATTCACAGACTCTCAGACTCTCTTCTACCTCTGTCCTCCATGTCTTCACTCCATGACACAGACAGCGCCATAGCTTTCTATAACACCACCCTCACATCTGCCATAGATTCAGTTGCCCCTCTCACGCATGGCAAAGTGCGACGAATCAATAGGCAACCCTGGCACAACAATCTCACCAAAAAACTTTGACAATCATCCAGGGTCGCGGAGCGGCATTGGAAGAAAACAAGCCTGCCAGATGACTTCACTACTTTCAAACAAGCTACACTTGCCTTCAAAATAGCCACCTCTGCTAAACAGACCTATTTTACAAACCTTGTATCTTCATTATCCAACAACCCAAAACAACTGTTCAGCACATTTAACTCTCTCCTCCGCCCACCACTGCCACCTCCAACTCCCCTCATCTCTGCCGAGGACTTTACCACCTACTTTAAAAATAAGATCGACCAAACATGGCAAACCTTTACTGTTCCACCACCCCAACCACTCCATATACCAGACCTCTGCCCTTCCCTAATAACCTCCCTCTCCAACATCACTGAAGGAGAGCTTACTCATCTCCTTTTCAAATCACACCTCACCACCTGTGCACTTGACCCCATCCCTTCCCACCTGCTCCCCAACCTCACTAACACGCTCATCCCAGCCGTAACCCATCTCTTCAACCTATCGCTATCTTCTGGTACCTTTCCCTCTGCCTTCAAACATGCCACCATCACACCCATCCTCAAAAAAACAAACCTTGACCCAACTGCTATGCCCAGCTATCGCCCAATATCATTGCTCCCGTTTGCTTCCGAACCCCTTGAGCAGCATGTCCACGCTCAACTTTCCTCCCACCTCTCATCTAATGTTCTCCTTGACAACCTCCAATCTGGCTTCCGCCCCCACCACTCCACTGAAACTGCCCTGACCAAAATTACTAATAACTTACTCACAGCCAAAGCTAACAGACAGTTCTCAATCCTCCTCCTCGACCTGTCCTCTGCCTTTGACACAGTCGACCACTGCCTGCTGCTACAGATTCTTTCTTCCCATGACATCAAAGACCTTGCCCTTTCCTGGATCGCCACTTACCTTTCCGACCGCACATTTAGCGTCTCCCACTCCTACACTACCTCCTCATCCCGCCCTCTCTCTGTTGGAGTCCCTCAAGGCTCTGTCCTGGGGCCCCTACTTTTTTACATCTATACCCTTGGCCTAGGACAACTCATAAAGTCCCATGGCTTCCAGTACCACCTGTATGCAGATGACACTCAGTTCTACCTCTCTGGCCCAGATGTCACCTCTCTGCTGTCCAGAATCCCGGAGTGTCTATCAGCCATATCCTCCTACTTCACCTCTCGCTTCCTAAAACTGAATGTAGACAAAACCGAACTCATCATCTTTCCTACATCTCACATATCTTCCCTACCCGATCTATCTATTATGGTAAATGGCATCACACTCTCTCCCGCACCTGAAATCCGCTGCCTCGGAGTAACTCTCGACTCTGCCCTGTCCTTCAAACCACACATCCAAACTCTTGCCACCTCCTGTCGCCTCCAACTTAAAAACATTTCCAGAATCCGTCCCTTCCTCAGCCCTTAATCTACTAAAACTCTTGTGCATGCCCTCATCATCTCCCGCCTTGATTACTGCAACACCCTCCTCTATGGCCTCCCAGTCAACTCTCTTGCACCACTCCAGTCTGTGTTCAACTCTGCTGCCCGACTAATCCACCTCTCCCCTCGCTACTCCCCTGCTTCTCCCCTCTGCAAATCCCTCCCCTGGCTCCCAATTCCACAACGAATCTAGTTCAAACTACTAAGGCCTCTTTCACACATCCATTTTTTTCTGTCAGGCATAATCCGTTGAATGCCTGAAGGGACGGATCCGGCGCTGAAATGAAAAAACTGATGCAACGGATCATTTTTTTGCTGGATCCGTCCCGAACATTTGAACCCGGATTTACAAGTTATGCAGCCAGAAAATGCAGGTACGCATGTGCGGACCAAGGAGAGAGAGAGAGAGAGAGAGTCCTTGGTTTCCAGAATCCGGATCAGTCTTTTGACGGATTTCACGAGAGAGAGAGAGTCCTTGGTTTCCAGAATCCGGATCAGTCTTTTGACGGATTTCACAAAAGACTGGTCCGGTTCCATGCACTTGTATTATTTCCGGCCGCCTGATGCGCTGCTTCAGGCACTGTCAGGCGGCTCCGGAAAAAAAAAAAACGTTGCAGTCACCGATTTGTCTGGCCGCCGGAATGTACATGTCCGCCGGATACGGACAAAAACGGATACAACGCAATGACATCAGGCGCGATCCGGCGCTAATGAAAGTCAATGCGAAAAAACCGCATCCGGTACCGGATCCGTTTTTTTGACAACACGCCGGATCGTGCCTGAAGTCAAAAAACGGATGTGTGAAAGAGGCCTAACACTGACCTACTAAGCCGTCCACAACCTGTCCCCTCCCTATATCTCTGAACTAATCTCCCAATATCTTCCTTCACATAATCTTCGATCCTCCCAAGACCTCCTACTCTCGTCCACACTTATTCGTTCCTCACACAACCGCCTCCAAGATTTCTCCCGAATATCCCCAATCCTCTGGAATTTCACGCCTCAACATGTACGATTATCCACCACCCTTGGATCCTTCAGACGGAACCTGAAAGCCCATCTCTTCAGGAAAGCCTACAGCCTGCAATAACCATTCTGCCGCCTCGCCACCACCCGAGATGCCGCCTCGCCACCACCCGAGCTGCTGCCTCGCCACCACCACCCTAGCTGCTGCCTCGCCGCCACCAGAGCTGCCGCCACGCCGCCACCACCAGAGCTGCCGCCACGCTGCTAAAACCAGAGCTGCCGCCTCGCTGCCACCACCAGAGCTGTCGCCTCGCCGCCATCACCACCAGAGCTGCTGCACCCCCGTCCTTCTGTTTCTTCCCCATTATCCCGTAGAATGTAAGTCCGCAAGGACAGGGTCCTCTCCCCTCTGTATCAGTCTGTCATTGTAAATTTGCTTACTGTAAACGATATCTATAACTTTGTATGTAACCCCTCTCATGTACAGCACCATGGAATTAATGGTGCTATCTAAATAAATAATAATAATAATAAAAAACCCACAACAAGGACACAGAATGGTACAATATATTAGTATATTAGTCTTTTTGTAATAAGGATATTTCTTTAATTGCTAAGTTATCTGAGCTTATATCTGATATACATTAAGTGGCAGTATTTTGTCTGATTATGTCCCTGTACGGTCGACACAGCCATTACACAGAACACAGCAGGGGCACATTTATAAGATTATCTCAGCACAGGAACATTTTATTTAATCATATCCAATTGTGGAACTTATTACTATTCCAAGATCTATTTATTAAAATTAACTTTTGTTCAAGGGAAAACCCCTTAAAGTTTCTCATATCAAAAAGTTATTGAAAAATGCACAGCACATACTGTAGATGGCAATTTTTTTCAGACATGTATAGGTTAAATTAATCCAAGAATTTGATAAGAATCGTGAAAGAAGCTTATTATGGGTGCTCAAATAGGAATCCACTACAAGATATATAGTATAAGAAATTTAATGATGCAAAAATAATTTATTTCATGTAGTAACAACTCTG
Source organism: Oophaga pumilio (assembly GCA_009801035.1). Classification (NCBI taxonomy): domain Eukaryota; kingdom Metazoa; phylum Chordata; class Amphibia; order Anura; family Dendrobatidae; genus Oophaga; species Oophaga pumilio. The sequence goes on from VIAB01002430.1 coordinate 128,037, forward strand.
TTGCAAAAAATTGACGTTTCGGTCATAAACAGCCTTCTTCAGAACAGCGTAAGATCATACAGGCCATATGCATGTAGAAACAGCGCAGGAGAATGGCACCATGGTGCATAGGGGAAAGGTAGCTGAAGCAGGATAATATCAATTTAATTCAATTACTTTCGATTTGTAGCAAATTGATTTGGTCCAAATTGAATTTTTCTGCCAAATTGAACCCGAAACAAATTTCAGGAAATTCCCTCATCTCTAATTATGACAAGTGGTGAATTTAAAAGATGGGACCATGGTAACAATGTGCAAATTAAGAGAACCAAATAATGTCTTCTTTCCACAATAATATACCTGGAATTCTTCCACTTGCATATCTGCTTCTGATGCAGAATTCAGTAACATTTCTTTAGTATCTCTGATCCAGGCTTTGACGATATTAAGCTCCTTTTCCACATCCTCTCGTTCCTTCAGTTCCTGCTCTACAAGTTTTTTGCTTTTCTTGATTTTCTGTTGCATGCTGTCATATAGAAGAATACATAGATATGATTAATGACATTTTCACACACACATGTATATATACACATAGAGACATAAACATACCAATAACATTATCAGCTGTCAAATGGGCTGAGTGGGTATTATATGAGTAGCCTACTTTGAGCTTCAATGGGGAAAAACTGTATTTCACTTATTGCCAGAAAAAGCCTCTTTTCCCCTCCTATGGAGAACATATAAGCATGGCTTATAGCTGATGCAACTATGAAGGGAATTGAAAGGACAAGGGGAAGACAAGGAGAACTATTTCTGTAGTGAGTAGTCTGGAAAAGGGTACAAAATGTCTTGTTGCTTAGTGAAAGGTCTTGTGAGGGAAATCCATTTCTTGGTGGGTTTCCTCCTTCCTCCTCAAATTCTGAATGTGAGCAATGTGAACAATTTGTGGTTCTTTGAAGGTGAAAAAGGAAGCTCCTTCTTTGTAAGAAGAGGAGCCTTTGACAATGTCACTGAGTGTTTACCTATGATGCTCATTGACTGCCCTTATAAGACTATTGACTACTGAGAACCACTTGGACGCCTGATTCTTAGCCAAGTCAGAATCTGGTTGGGGTATTTCTCCCTCAGAGAGGTCTTTTACTATAAATGAGATGCCTAAGAGCTATGGCCCATTGCGAGTTGAGGCTAAATTGACAAGGGATGTTTATGGTTGCCTGGAGCAGTCAGATCATAGCCACTTTCGGAGTCTGCGATGAGACCCTCCTGCAGTGGTGGCTTTTTCTAAATCAGATGGCCCTTACAGGACCTTTATGGTCAAGCAACACAGCATGTCCACAACGCATCTTGACACCTTTGATGCATCTGATACCGCTAATAAAGTTAAGTGTGCCGACTGGGGGCTAAGCACCGGACACAGTATGAGTGGATTCGCTAACAGACCGCATAGGACCCAAACAGTTAGTGGACAGCAGTGGCATAGTAGATAAGTTCCCAATTGCTTGGGGTCAGACTGCTGGGACCTCCACCAAAACCAAGATCTGGAGCTATGAAGAACCCTGTGTGAATGGAATGGTGGTCCATCATGCTCACAACCACTCTTTTCATTCTGCAGTGCTCGGCTATCTTCAGCACTCCCATGGAGCAGATGAGTGCATAATCAACTACCACTACCTAGCTATTGAAATCGAGTGTTGTCCCAGTGGTAGGATCCCCAGTGATAGGGATGTTATCCCCGCTAATATGAATGAGGGGTAACTTCCAAACTTGAGATTACCAATTTAATTTCTTTAACAAGACCTGAGCATATCCAAGAAACAGTAGGCCAAAATAATTACTAAGAGACCTTAGATTTGGAACCCATATGTTTCTTAATTAGTGGATACAGTGGCTGGATACATTGTATGAATAGGCTACTTGGACCACTGCTATTAATTAACACCATATATACTATTAGCATAGTTTCTATCAATTCTTACTTGGAACACCTGTCAAGCATGGCTTTCATTTCTTGGATGACAGGCAAGTCCTCCGCAGCAGCTGATTCAGGATGTAAATCTCGAAGCCTATTCATAGCATGCTGCCTCAAGCGATTCACTGCAGAATACTCCTGCTCTAGATCTCGAGTGACAGTCTCATGGTTTTCCAGTAGCTCAACCAGTTCAGCCTTTGACGCTTTTTCAGTACAGCTGTCTGGTAGACGTTCTTGTAGCTGATCAATTGCTAACGTGGATTCCTGTATCTGGGAGCACAAATGACATTAGGTATACGTAAATATATGTCATCACAAAGAAATATACTTTTGTGTTTTACACAGGCAGACAATTGATACTATTAATTTGCATAGTTTCCATTGACAGTAACCCATACAAGTGTGGAAGACGCTACCTTATCACTCAGCTGCTTCCATTCCTGCAAGGCTTCCTCTAGTAGCTTCTCCTGTTCGCGAGCTATACTGCGAAGCCGGGTCCATCTCTGCCACACTGTAGACATTGACTTACTTATTGTTGCTTTGCTGGCATTATTTCCAAGCTTTTCCATTGCTGATGCCTTTTCCTCAAGTGTTGTGATTTTCTCATGAAAAGAATTAACCAAGGTCACCAAAGTCTATAAAACAAGCAACAAATTATGTATTGTCAGAATCAAGAAATAATAAAAAGCAGATTAAAATGGAGTTGGGGCAAACCCAATCACATGACCTGGTCCAAGGTGGGCAATTTCTGGCCATGGGACCGGAGCCCTGAGAACCGCCTTTTACGTGATAGCATCTCGGGTTCCTCTTTTGAATAGCCGGCCTAAAGCGACATTACAGTTGTGGCTTTATGCACATATTATGCTGCGCCCGACCGGCTAATCAAAACAGATTAAATCAGGAGTCGTGGCTGCCGGGAGGCAGGAGACAGTTCTCAGGGCTACCGTCCGACAGCCACAAGTTACTCACCTGGTCGCTGAACCAGGGCCCTGTGGATCAATGCTATTATAGATTTTTTTAAGGCAACTGACAGTCTAACAGTAAAGCGCAGTATGACATTTTCTGCTTATACGGTATTATATTTTATAAGGCAGAAATAAATGTTAGTAATTGGTATATTGGTAGCTTTTTTTGATTTTTTTATTTTTTTTACAAATCTACAACTAAGCTCCCATCACAACATTGCAACTGAGTTTATATTAAGATTTCTACGTAGGCTTGCTTGTGGGTACTGAAACATTGCCACACTGAATAACTGAGATACATTTTGTTTTTAGTTTACAGATGATTGTATTTTGTCCTTTTTAGCACTATTTCACTGCTTTTTTATTTTACTGCTGGTGTGGTGCTTTAAATCTAAGGCCCCTGCACTCAGTCATACTCACCTGCCACCATTTCCCCTTCTATTGCCACCGCTCCTGATGGTCTCCTGCAGTTTGTGAACTGCTACATCGCTCCAGTGTTTGCTGTTGAGAGCCCGCGGTCACTCTTCAATGCAAGTCTCTGAGAGCTTCGTCCTGGATCTCACAGACTTGTATTGAGAGCTTGTGATGTGACTTCTAACCAGTCAGAAGTTGTGGTCATCAGACGACGCCGTGGGACCGGAGTCATGCCAAAAACTGGTGAAGATGTTAGAGAGTGAGTATAAGACCAGGGACAGAGACCTTACATTAGAATAACCACCCCAGCGCTGAAAAAAAAAACAAAATGCTGGACTGGAGCTTTACAAGGGTTATCTACTTTTGTTGCGTAACCGTTGTAATATATTATAGCAGGGAAATCTGCTTCGTTCTTCTCCTGATCTTTTAATCTCAATCTTCTCTGTTCTGGGGTAATATCTGTATTCAGTGAAGACAGATTTTCGCATTAGTGAGATAGGGGATGGAAGTTGCTGCTTATAAAATTCTATGGAGATGGCAGGGGTGAGAAAGAGCACAAGGAAGACATAGACAATCTGATGCACGTTCTCTTGAAACATCAGTTACACTTCAACAATTCCTTTAATATTAGAAGACCCCTTCCCTGACAATAAGCCAAGCCTCACACTATCACACTACCGTCACAAAATTTCACTGTTGATATGATGTTACTAATGAAATTGCCACATATATTGGGACTTGTGAAGTGCTAGTTTAGATTTAGAAGTCCATGAAACATTATCCAAAAGGGCTTACGAATAATTCATTTATTTTTTTTATGTGAGATGAACATTGATGTTTACGATCTCTCCTGACTCATGTGCTTTGAATAGGAAGTAAGTCTCATCTCCTATGAAGACAGAAGGCTTGGACGTTGGAATTCCAAATGCCCCTTCCTTATCTTGCACAACATATCTTTTGAGGGAACAGAAGCCCACACACACATTAGATGGTCTCACATGTCATTCTAAAATTGACTGGTTTAGTCAACCACTAGAAACCATTGGTCAAACTGCCTAATAACATCACTTGTTGGGGGACAGTCAGGAGGCCACCACACACACTGGATGGTCGGCCATGTCTGCCAAGATTGGCGAGGTTGGACCGCTTACATTAGTATGGGGATATTTAGAATATAGAGGACCACAATTGTTATTTACATGCTAAGGTTCTTTTGTCTGCAGTTACATAAAAAAATCAAGATGTATCCTGAAAAAAAACAATCAGTACTTGATATGTATTCTTAGTGATTGCATTTCTTACCTTATGAGCCACAAGTTTCTCTTCAGCTGTATGATATGACATATCCTTAGTGAGGGAAAACTTGAATAATCTTTTTTCCGCTTCATTTAAGGAGATTACAACTTGGTTTCTATCCTCTTGATATAAATGCCATTGAACCGTACATCTGGAAAGGATGAAAATCAGACAGCGATTGTCACATACAAGTTGTTTTCTACAAACCACAGCAAGGTGTTCTGCAAATTCAAAATGTCTACTAACCTATACCACTTTGCAAGAACAAGTTCAAGTTAGCACATCTGTTAAAAATATATATATAAAGTTTCCATGCAGGATTAATAAACCTAAGTCTAACTTGCTATAGAAATACATTGCATTACCTACCAGGATAATCCACATGTTACTGTATGTGATTGCAGACTGCAGATTCCATAGTGTGCAATGTGCACTCTATCACAAACCCCATGTATTCCCTGTGCAAGTAGGAAGTCACACGCGGCATATATGCAGTCACATGCAGCATACGTGCAATTTGCAGGCTTGCGATCACATTCAGACTAAACTCTGCTTCTATCAATTGCAGACTTTTCATTTCAGCCTTGTTAACACCTTTAAAAGAATTGTGTGGAAATTGACTGCTATTTTTTTTTAGAATCCACAGTACCAAATCTCAAAATTTGGTGTGGATTTGCCACTGCAGATTTCCCAGCAGTCTATGTCGGATTTACTACGGAAATTATCAGCAGCATAGCCATTCCCTACAGTGGAAATATCATCATAAAGTCACACCTCCTCAGAAGTTCTAGTTGAGTTTGAGCTTGCTCCTTGGTCTGTTTCCCTCTTTTCTTCGTGGAGGCCAAAGCTTGGTTGAGCTGATCCATCCCAAGCTTGTTAATACATCCTTCAAGCTCAGAAACTAAATTGCGAAGTTCATCAATAAGTCCATTTATCTTATTTTCAGAGCTAAAAAATTCAGTATAGTCCTGAAGAGTGTCTTCAGCTGTCTCGATGTCCACACCATTTGCAGTCTGTTGCAGCATTTGATGAGCTTCTTGTAGCCAGTTAGAAGCAGACTGGAATGCTTGATGGTATCTTTGATTCGTAATGTACATTTTATCGAGAGTAGTCTAAAAGAAACAGAAGATGTGGGCAACAATGTTTAGATTATACAGTACATACAGCTATCAGTTTGTATACTTGGTTTGTTCTTATAAGATAAAGTCTATGGGGCTATTCATTTGTCCATTTTTTTTTGCGGACCGAATGGTCTGTGCAAACTTGCAATAACGTCTGATATTGTTCTCTGTGTCAGAGCAAAATCAGCAAGGTAAGTCTATGAGTCCATGAAAAAAATCAGACAGCACTTGGATGCCATCTGAGTGCTGTCCGTATTTCATGGACTGCTAGACAGGAGAAGGTGGAGAAAGTTAAAATTTTTTGCTTCTTATCCTAGAAACACTGATAAAACTTAGGAGCAAACTCTGAAGAAACATGAACTTACTAGTAAGACTTGGACCGCTTTTTTCTTACATGAAAAAAACGGGCGTCTTAGGGTGATCATTGCCCTAAAAAGACTCTGGTGGGTAGATGTCTTAAAGGACATGAATTAATTGTGCACTGAGCTCTAATAAACATTTTTAAGAAAATTAAAAAACACTGATAATTGAGTGCATGATCAGGTTTAATAAAATAATGGCCAGAGCAGCAGTATAGCATTACGTGTCACTCGGTTACAAAGAAGAACTCACACACAGTGGCGTACCACCAATGATGGCAAGCCACGCTACTGCTATGGGGCCCCAAGGGGTGAGGGGGCCCGCTGGAGTCAGGCCGCAAAGGCTGTGCTGTGCCGTGTGCCTTTAATTAAATGTGTGCGCCGCTGTCACTCTGTACCTGGCTCCTCTCTTCTAGTCCGGCACTGCTCCCAGATGAACTCTCTGGCTGGATTTGCATAAATGCACCACGCCTCCTGGCTGACGTAGCTCTCCAGCCAGAGGCAGCAGTGTATGCTGGGCCCGGCCGGAAGAAGTTGCACATGTGAGGGCGGCTACCGGCTGTTGGAGGCGGAGCATGAGGAGCTTCGGCTGTGCGGGGATGCAAGACGGTGAGCTGGGCCCGGCGGTGAATTTTTTTTTTCTCTTTCTTGGACAGTGTTTGGCCTATATCTATAACATGCAAGTTGGAGTTAAGAGCACCTGTTGATTATTTCATTTTTTGTTTTTTGGAGGGGGGGGGCATTCAGACTTTTGCTATGGGGCTCCATGATTTTTATGTATGCCCCTGCTCACACAGTATTACGCCAAGGAATAGATATGTACAGTGCCTACAAGTAGTATTCAACCCCCTGCAGATTTAGCTGGTTGACACATGCGGAATTAACTTGGCATTGTGACATTTGTACTGTAGATCAGCCTGGAAGTGGGAAATGCACTGCTGCAAAAATTTTTGTTTTAATTTTTTTTTTTTTTAAAAACGTTAAAAGTTTATTCAGAGTGTCATTTATTATTCAACCCCTCAAACCACAAGAATTATGTTTGGTCCCCCTAAAGTATTAAGAAGTAGTTCAGGCACCAAGAATAAAGAGCTTCACATGTGTGGATTAATGATCTCTTTTGCCAGCCTTTTCTGACTATTTAAGACCCTCCCCAAACTTGTGAACAGCACTCATACATGGTCAACATGGGAAAGACAAAGGAGCATTCCAAGGCCCTCAGAGACAAGATCGTGGAGGGTCACAAGGCTGGCAAGGGGTACAAAACCCTTTCCAAGGAGTTGGGCCTACCTGTCTCCACTGTTGGGAGCATCATCCGTAAGTGGAAGGCTTATGGAACTACTGTTAGCCTTCCACGGCCTGGACAGCCTTTGAAAGTTTCCTCCCGTGCCGAGGCCAGGCTTGTCCGAAGAGTCAAGGCTAACCCAAGGACAACAAGGAAGGAGCTCCGGGAAGATCTCATGGCAGTGGGGACATTGGTTTCAGTCAGTACCATAAGTAACGTACTCCACCGCAATGGTCTCCGTTCCAGACGAGCCCGTAAGGTACCTTTACTTTCAAAGTGTCATGTCAAGGCTCGTCTACAGTTTGCTCATGATCACTTGGAGGACTCTGAGACAGACTGGTTCAAGGTTCTATGGTCTGATGAGACCAAGATCGAGATCTTTGGTGCCAACCACACACGTGACGTTTGGAGACTGGATGGCACTGCATACGACCCCAAGAATACCATCCCTACAGTCAAGCATGGTGGTGGCAGCATCATGCTGTGGGGCTGTTTCTCAGCCAAGGGGCCTGGCCATCTGGTCCGCATCCATGGGAGGATGGATAGCACGGCCTACCTGGAGATTTTGGCCAAGAACCTTCGCTCCTCCATCAAGGATCTTAAGATGGGTCGTAATTTCATCTTCCAACAAGACAACGACCCAAAGCACACAGCCAAGAAAACCAAGGCCTGGTTCAAGAGGGAAAAAGTCAAGGTGTTGGAGTGGCCTAGTCAGTCTCCTGACCTTAACCCAATAGAAAACTTGTGGAAGGAGCTCAAGATTAAAGTCCACATGAGACACCCAACGAACCTAGATAACTTGGAGAAGATCTGCATGGAGGAGTGGGCCAAGATAACTCCACAGACCTGTGCCGGCCTGATCAGGTCTTATAAAAGACGATTATTAGCTGTAATTGCAAACAAGGGTTATTCCACGAAATATTAAACATAGGGGTTGTATAATAATTGACCCACACTTTTATGTTTAAAATTTATTAAAATTCAACTGAGCAACATAACTTTTTGTTTTGTAAGATTTATGCTTCTGTTAATAAATCCTACTCTCGTTTGCAGTTTGAAGGCTCTAACTTATTTGCATCTTATCAAACCAGCTAAATCTGCAGGGGGTTGAATACTACTTGTAGGCACTGTATATAGCCTCTTCCTAAAAGTCTCATAACACTGATTTGGCACTCTACACAAGAAGAAACTTCATCAGTGATAGGAAACATGTTTTTTTTAAGGAAGCAGTGCCCAATTGTCTGTATGTTCGTCCCTATTTGAATTGAATGGGGCTTAGTAACAAGACAAGACACAGTTCATGGACAAGAGTGCTGCTCTTTCTGGATGAAAATGAGGTGCTTTTCATAATCCCAGACAACGCTTTAAATTCTCAAAGATAAACTATCTACAGACATGGAGAGAACATTGAATCTCCTCGACAATTTTTCTTTAGTGTTGTATTAGAATAGTATAGTGATATTTGCAAGATGACCAAGATTACTGCATACATTATGAGCCTGCTGTTGATATACAGACCTGTCTTCCACTGATCACTTCATTGATTTCTCTGTCAAGTTCCGATAATTCAGATATACTGTTGTCCAGATCGGCTGGGACCAACTCCTTTGCTTTAACATACTTTTGTTTTTCTCTGTTGCTCAGGGCAGTCATAATCCTTAGACTAGATGCAATTTCCTCTTGTTGAATTTGCAACTTTCTGATTTCCTCCTGGACACTTTCAAGTTTCCCATCCAAAGCTAGGCGTTCACCCAGCTCTACCTTCTTCTGCCTAAGCCACTCCAAAGTACGGCATATTTCAATATGAAAGTCTATGCTCTGGATCAACCTATTTTCACATTCTCCCATCCTTTCCTTCATTACAGCATGGCATGACCTCAGCTTTTCATGCCACTGTTGAATTTGAGTCTCTGCAGCTTCATAAACTGAAGGATCAAGCATTGGAGAAAGTTCTTCTAAATGTTCAGTAATTTGTCTGAGGAGGGAGCCTGCATTGTGAAGGTTGGCTGCCAACGTCCGGTAGCTTTTAAGCTTGTCCTCAGCTGGAAGTGTTTCCTTGTTTACTTGTTCCAATTCCTTATCCAGGGCCTCAAATTTTATCTTTAGCTTTGAACAGAGGTCTTCATTTCTCCGATAGGCATCTTTAGTGTCTGCAAGTTGGCTAACTTTCTGTTCTATAGTTCTTTTTAACTTATGATACTGGCAAACAAGTTGTAACATTTCTTCAGGAAGCCATGGTTGCCCTGTGCTACGGAACATCTCCTTTTTCTGATTTAATTCATTAACTGCTGTGCCAAGTGTCACAACTTCATTCAGAAGAGAAGCATAGTCCTGTTGAAGGGTCAATGCCTCCTCAGCTGAAAGGCTGGAAGGAACTCTGTTCATGAGTGAAAAGTGGTCTTCGAGTTCTTTTAAAGCCTTGCTTGTCAAATCAATCAAGGAACCATACTCCTTGCGGACAAAGATTGCTTCCTGAACTTTAATGAGCTTTTCTTTTGCCAAAGTCACAACATAATTACATTGCTGTTGCAAAGAATTGAGTTTCTCATCAAGGTAAGATCGTTCAACCTCATTTAATGAAGGCAATATCTCCTGGCCATTTCTCTGCAAGGAAAGCAGAAGATTTTCGTATTCAGGGGCCTGTTCAAGAATTTTCTGATATTTGGACAGCTGAGAATATAACTCAGAATCATCATTCATAAGATTAACTTCCGGAAATGTTAAAACATCTGCTTGTTTTATCCAATGACAAGCTTTATCTAAATCTTCTTTAAAGAAGTTTCTTAAAACAAAACTTTTTTCCAGTTCAATAAGTCTTTGACCACATTTTTGCAAAGTGCTGTCAAAAGCACTTTGTAGTTCTTGTAATTTACCTAAAACTTCACTTTTTTCTTGTTCCGTAGCTTCTTTCATTAACTCTCTTCCCTGGTTCCAGAGGCTGTTGATTTCACTCTGGCAAGTCTTCAAGCTAGCCTGGACATTTTTACATGTTCTGATTTGCTTATTTACATCATCTGGAAGCAAGCAAATGTGCTCCTGATACATCACCTTCTTTTCATGGTGCTGAATTTGATTTAAGGCTTGATAAGCTGCCATCAAAAACTGTGCTCTTTCAGACAAAGCTTTGTTTAAGTGTCTCTTCCTTTGGTTCACCAAGTCACTCAGACAGTCAACATGTTTCTGTGAATCGTCCAGTGCTTTCTGAAACTGTTGCCTCTCATTCAGTCCTAGATTAGCCATAATTTTATCTGCATCTTTAATGAGGTTTTTCAGCGCCAATTGCTTGGTTTCCACTTCACTGCATATAGTCAGATGATCCATAAGTAAGTTCTGAGCAAGCTCAGGGGGTGGGCTTTGTTTCAAAGCTTCTGACATGCTAGGCTGCTGGTCTTCAGCCCACTCAGTTAATTCCTGTAACCTGGAATTAAGAAAACTTAATTCTTCCAACGTTGTAGCACAGGTCACAATTTTTGATTTTACGAGGTCTTCTAACTGTGTCCAACGCTGCTCAAAATGATTGGTTTGTTCCTTGACCAGTTCCTTGTCATCCACATTTAAATGGTCAATTATCTTTTGCTTTTGTTCCTTGAGGTCCTCTAGAGCATATTTTCTCTCTTGAAGAATTGATCCTAATGTTTTCAAAGCGTCAAGGTGTGCTGCTGTGCTCTCAGTATCGGATCTGTCAACATGTAAAATAAGGTTCGGTTACAGATCCTCAATTCATAGAAAACATACAACGTAAAATAACTGTGGCTAAGAGCCTAGAAGATTCAATACATCCGCAATTCATGATAAAACTCTGTGTTGGCCTTCAAATCTCTTTGGACCCCCATTAGACTGTGTTCCCACGATGAGTATTTACTGAATTTTTGATGTTGCAAATTTTTTTGCGGCATTTCTGCACCAATTAGCTAAATTATGTTACTTTCATTTTTTTACAATGTTTTTATCATTTTTTTTGACTCTGTGGTTTTTGTCTCTTTTTGGTATGTCATTTTTTACATAAAACTGCTTTGCTTTTGATACCAAAAGGTATTTGACATTGAAAAAACTTTATTAACACAGTCATGCGTGTATTAAATTCCACAGCAGACGCATACTAAAAATAAATATGTTTTTTACCTGCAAATTTTACACATCTAATGGATTGTTGTGGGGAAAATCAGCACATAAAACTAAGCGTACCCGCAAGAGAAACTGACCTTGTGGATTTAGAAAATGCACAGCGGACATTAGATTTCCACAAAATCACATCCATTTTGCTGGAACTGTAAGATGCTGCATTTTTTTGAGCAGCGAATAAACAGAGTCTCAAAATCTCACCAAAAACTCATTGTGGGAACTTAACCTTATATCAAGAAAAAACACTATATTAAAGAGCATAGACAACCATAATGATGTTCCACCTTCCTGCCTAATGGGCTTTTCCACTTTCTCCAATATATCAGTATTACAGGTTCTCCTCCTTCACAGACTGCACAGCTCTCCTGTCCTCAGAGTGGAGATCAGACCTGTCCATCAGCCTGCTCCAACTGTAAAACATTGCTCATGGGAAAGCTATTTTTTTTTTATTTTACTGGAGGAGGCCATAGACAGGTTTAGTCACATGGTCTTCCAATAACTTCCATTTTGAGACAGGAGAGCTGTGCAGACTCTGAAGAAGGCTGCACTAACAACACAGAAGGATAACCTGTATTACTGCCACTAAATCATGTGCCCCAATACATTTATTAACCCCTTAGTGACAGAGCTAATTTGGTACTTAATTCTGACCACTGTCACTTTATGAGGTTATGGCTCTAGAATGCTTCAACGTATCCCACTGATTCTGAGAATGTGTTTTCGTGACATATAGTACTTCATGATAGTGGTAAAATTTCTTTGATATAACTTGTGTTTTATTATGAAAAAAAGGAAATTTGGCAAAAATTTTGAAAATTTTCAATTTTGTAATTTTTGTACCCTTAAATCAGAGAGTGGTGTCACACAAAACAGTTAATAAATAACATTTCCCACATGTCAACTTTACAGCAGCACAATTTTGGATTTTTTTTTTTTTTTTACGTTATAAGGGTTAAAAGTTTACCAGTGAGTTCTAATTTTTCCAACAAAATTTACAAAACCATTTTTTTAGGGACCACCTTACATTTGAAGTGAGTTTGGAGGGTCAATATAACAGAAAATACCCAAAAGTGACACCATTCTAAAAACTTCACCTTTCAATGTGCACAAAACCACACTCAAGAAGTTCATTAACCCTTCAGGTGCTTCACGAGAACTAAAGTAATGTGGAAGGAAAAAAAATGAACATTTTACTTTTTTCACAAAAAAATTACTTTGGAATCAATTTTTTTATTTTCACAAGGGTAGACGGAGAAAATGGACCACAAAATTTGTTGTGCAATTTCTCCTGAGTACGACAATACCCCGAATGTGGAGGAAAGCCACTGTTTGTGTGCATGGCAGGGTTCAGAAAGGAGGGAGCACCGTTTGACTTTTTGAACGCAAAATTGGCTGGAATCAATGGTGACGCCATGTTGCGTTTGGAGACCCCATGATGTACCCAAACAGCGGAACCCCCCAAATTCTGACTCCAACCCTAACTCCAACACACCCCCAACCCTAATCCCAACCATAACCACAACCCTAACCCTAATACACCCCCTAACCCTAATCCCAACCCTAACTGTAATCCCAACCATAACCACAACCCTAACTTTAGCCCAACCTTAACTTTAGCCCAACCCTAACCCTAGATTAACCCTAACCCTAGCCCAACCCTAACCCTAACCTTAGCGCAACCCTAACTTTAGCCCAACTCTAACGCTTATGGAAAAATGGAAATAAATACATTTTTTTATTTTATTACTTTTACCTA